>MU612202.1:0-26478 GCA_025201675.1 Cunninghamella echinulata
AATAATAATATAGTAAAAAATGTCTTTAAAGGAATTGTCACGTAATAAAGTCTTTGATGGCGATCTTGTTAAATATGAACATGTATCTAATGAACTTGAATGTACTATGAAATTTAATATATTTCTTCCAAAAGAAGCTCAACACCATTCTGTTCCTGCTATTTATTTCTTAAGTGGTTTGACGTGTACTGAAGATAACTTTATACAAAAAAGTGGAGCTATTGCTGAAGCGGCTAAGCATGGTATTGCACTTATTGCTCCTGATACTAGTCCACGTAAATATAAATAATAATAATAACATTACAATATATGTATTAATAAATATATAGATAGATACTAAAGATATTCTACTGTTTTCTTCGGTTTTTTTTTCACTTTTAATTTTTTTATGTTAGGTGGAGTGTCTATTGAAGGTGATAGTGATTCCTGGGATTTTGGAACAGGTATTTCATATATTATTAATATTGATTTTCTTTTTATAAGCAATGTTATTTATTATTTATTATTTAAATGTATATTCTATATTCTGCTTTAGGTGCTGGATTTTATTTGGATGCTACTTCTCCTAAATGGGCTAAACACTATCGTATGTATTCATATATTACTAAAGAACTTCCCGATTTAATTAATAATCAATTACCTATTGTAAGTTTATTATATATATAAGAACCTATTTATTATTATTATTTTTATTATTGCTATTACGGTTTATTAATTTATTTATTGATTTATTTTTATGTTTATGAAAATATAGGATGGTTCACGCGTATCTCTAATGGGACATTCTATGGTAAATGATTGGTTATTGAAAATAAAAAAAATTTAAGATTTTACTAAATATATAATATACAATTAAAATAGGGTGGCCATGGTGCTTTGACAATTTATATAAAAAACCCAACTGAATATAAGGTAATAATATTAAATAAATATTAAAAATATATGATATAAAGTAAATTACTCTAAGTTATTGACTGACACGTAAAATATTTTTATATTTTATTTTATTTTTTATTGATAGACTGTATCAGCATTTTCACCTATTGCCAATCCAATCAACTGTCCTTGGGGTCAAAAAGCATTTTCAAATTATCTTGGTAATGATAATAAAGATCAATGGAAAAAATATGATACGGTTGAATTACTTAAGGAGTATAAAAATCTTAACGCAGATGTTTTAATTGATGTGGTAAGCAATAATAATAATTATAGCAACGAAAAAAATGGATAATTTAGTTTTTCATTTTCATTTTCATTTTATTTATAAATAATAATTAGGGTACATCTGATAATTTCTTGGAACGTGAGCTTAAAATTGATACTTTAAAACAAACAGTGGATGCTCTCGGATATACTTCTAAATGGAATATTAGATATCAAGAAGGTTATGATCATAGCTATTTCTTCATTTCAACTTTTATCGTCGATCATATTCAACACCATGTCAAATATTTGAAATAAATTATTAAAATAATGAAGTTATTTTTTTTTTTTTGACAAAACCTTAAAGTTGAATGACTAAATAAAACTAGATAAAATGTTCATAATTATTTTTTATGCTTGATGAAAGGAATCAAAAACAATAAGATTGATAGATGCACCTAAAACGGAGTTTAAAATTTTCGTGACTAATAAATAAGGACTAAAAAATAAAAAAATAGGTAATTTTTTTCTTTCTTCTTCCTCTTTTTTTTTTATATTTATTTAAAATATCAATCCATGGCTGGCAGAAATCCAAAAGGAGCAGTCTTGGATCAAACATATTATGAATCAAAAGATATTATATCGTATTTTGAAAATCTGTGCGATCCTTTGTTAACGGAATTACGATTGCAAAAAAATGGTAACGATCTTCAATTTGACGCACGCGATTTATCCATCTTTATTGGACAACTACAACAGTTTCAACAAGAACACTTGGGTATATTTAATAGACCAACTAATAATCCACCACTTCGTATACCTTCTCGATTATTTAAAACAAATCACCCAGTAACTATGATGAATAACACAGCCAATAATAATAAAAATAAAAGGAAACCATCATATACTTCATCATTATCTTATAAACAGCATCCACTTTATATCATATTATTAGCTGCATTTATTTTTAGAATGAAGCATAACTGGAAAAAATGGGAACTTAATAATCCTTCTAAAAAAACAAAAAACATGGAACTTATCCAATATATTCGTACCTATTTAATTAAACAAAAATTTATTATTCCTCCAAAAATATTCTTACATAAATCTGTGCCAATCAATGCAAAAAAGACAATTCAATCACTTGTAAAGAAGATTAATGGTAAATAGCAAAAGGAGTATTAGAAAAAAAAAAAAAAGGAAGAATATGGTATAAAAATATATAATTTTTATCCTTTATATTGATCTTTTTTTTTAAATATCTAATTTTATTATTATTATTACTATTGTTATTATATAATGGATATAGGCCAATTAACAACTCAACAAAATAATGCAACACACGTTTTACATGGACCATTACATGATTATAATGAAATAGATGAAGATTGGTTTAGAACATTAGAAAAAAAGGATGAAAAAGTACTTGTCCATTGGTGGTATTATCCAGATTCATACGATAGTTGGTTGGTACAAACGGACCAATTTGAAGACCCTGAAGAGGCACCAAGTCATCGTGGCCCTTGGCATTTAAATTGCCGTTGGTTACAAGATTCAGTTAAATTTAATGAATTGATGAATGAAGAGGATTATGAAGATATAGAATCAGGCGATATAGCAGAATATGATCAACAAGTAGAAGGAGAAGAAGATATGGCAGCAGAAGATGAAGTGGATGATGATGATATAAGAAACGTAGATGAAGAAGATGAAGAAGATGAAGAAGAAAATGGAGAAGGTAATGATAATGACGAAGATGATGAGGATGATGAGGATGAAGAAGATGATGATGAGGATGCTGAAGATGAACAAGTGGAACAACAACTAATAGAAGAAGATTTGAACATGAAAAATAATAAGAATAAGAATAAGAATAAAAGTAAGTATAATGATCATGAAGCTCAGCAACAGATATCAATGGACGATGAAAAATTGATACCAACTACACCAACTACATACTCAAGTAAAAAGTCGCCAAAAAGAAAAGCCAGCGAAGCATTTATTGATAATTCAAGTGTGATGGATGATGATGATGATGATACTATGCAAGATGATGACACATTTTCTCAATCAACCCATATGAATATACCACTATTAGATCCACATGCTCAACCAATCGTTAAAATTAGAGAAATAGATATAGAACGTCCAGCCTTGGGTAGTCGGCAAAGGAAAAATGAATTCGAACCTTATGTTAATGGCGATCTTTCCAATATTTCACAATATACTATTAAAAACATTGATGTACCTTCACACCCATTACCAAATAAACAAATGAAAATAAAATCTGAATCAAATGTAGAGGATAGTAACAACATGATGGTTGACGACAAAGAAGATAACGGTAATTTAAAATATTTTATATTATTTATTGTTTTTATAAAAAAATTAAAAAGAATGTAATATTGATATATTTGTATTTATATATATATATATATATATATATATATACTTATATTTTTATATTTGTATTTATTTAAATTTAGAATTGTCTATATTATGTAATACAACACCTCTAGATTATAATGATATATGTTGGCCAGAGTGGCTGGATTTAGAAAAAGTAAATGATATGGAAAAGCTGGCACTTCCTGAATTCTTTAATGATCATCAAGAGGATTATATAAAATATCGTAACTATATGGTAGAACAATATTATTCAAATCCTGGGTATTATCTTACTATCTCTACTTGTAAACAGGCCTTTCCGGATGCAGATTTATTATCCTTAGTCCGTATACATAGCTTTTTGGAAATATATGATGTCATTAATTCTCAGGTAAGAATGACAATTAATGAAATAGGTCATTCTATATTTTTATATATGTATATATTACAGTAACTAACGATAATCGTTATCTTTTAATACCATTGTTATTCTACTTTTATCTTTATTTTTTAAAATGAATGTAAAGAATGACCCTCGTCGACGTATATTTAATCCGATCATTGATAGTGAACCTGAAGCTCATATGGAAATCAACCCACAGAGATCTTTAGAGAAAGTAGATAATGTAGATTTACCCTATTTACGTAAATTAATGTATGACGCAACAAGATTGGATAAAATTAGGAGTGCATGGGATATTAAAGTAGAGGACCCTATGAATGTGGATCAGCAATTAATATTCAAATGTTACCATTGTCAACAAAAGTGTAATTCAATTCGATATCAAAACCTTAAACGGTCTGATTTTCATCTATGTATTGATTGCTTTGTTAATGGCCGATTCCCATCAGTCTATTCAAGTAATGACTTTTTACGTATAAGCGAAGAAGCAAATATGAACAACAGCAGCAGCAGTGGCAGTAACTTTAGCAGCAGTATCAACATGAATATCAGTGGAATTAATTATAATGAACAGGAAGTAGATGAAGAATGGACAGATGAAGAAATATTAAGATTATTAGAAGGTGTAGACCAATATGATGATGATTGGTTAATGGTATCAGAACATGTTGGAAATAGAACCAAGGAACAATGCATTATGCAATTTTTACAAATGCCTATCACCGATGAATTTTTTAATATCAAACTATCGGAAAATGAATTGGAAGAAGTACCTTTTGCTAATACACCTAACCCTATTATGACTATGGTTACTTATTTAGCAGCTCATATCAATCCTGGGGTAGCAGGTGTTGCGGCAAAGGTAGCCATGAAAGAGTTGTTAGACGCTTCAAAAAATGAAAAACTAACTGGCAAAGATGGTGATAAGAAAAAAATTAAATCAGAAAATATGGAGGAGGATGTTGATATAAAAATAGAAGATGAAAATGATGATAATGATAATATGAACACTGGCCAAAATGGTGATGAAAATAAACCTGCATTTTCAAAAGAAGTTACTTCAACAGCTACTTATGCAGCATTAAAAGCAGCTGCACTTCAAGCTCGTAAATTATCAAGTTATGAAGATCAAGAAATTCAACATTGGATCAGATTAGCTGTTAAAACCATGGTTGATAAATTAAATTTAAAGGTAAAAATAAAAAATAAAAAATATGGGATGAATGTAAAAAGTGAAAGAGAGAGAATTCAAGAATAACTAACACATACATACATACATACATATATTACTAATAAATTAAATAGATTCAACAGTATGAAGAGTTTGATCAAGCTTTAGAAAATGATTACCAAGAAGCTGAAAAAACTAACACTTCATTACAGACTTCTTTGGATAGTTTACGCCAACAACATTTTCCATTACCTTCGGTTTCAAATCCTCAGCATACTATGACTAATGTAGTACCAACACCTTCAACTTCAAATAATAATTAATTATGTATATTACTCTTTAATACATTGTAATTTTTTTTTAAGGAAAAAAATGATTCCCTTTTGTACAGCTCTTTTTTTTTAATTTTTTTAATAATGATATCTATTTATATTATTTGCTTACACATACTATTAAATTTGACTATATATAATAATGATTGCAGTTTTTTATTCGTATTTAATCAATGTACACCTTCATAGCGCGTGATATAATCCTTTTACTTTTGCATTAAAACAAGCCACTATACAATTTTAAACTCAATCAATTTGAATTTTTATTGGTTGTATATATGACACATATTTTAACCCTTTTATTTTTTTTGTCCCTCTTTTTTTTCTCTTTCCTCTTTCGTTTTTTTTTTTTCTTTTTTTACTGTCAATAAATTAAATATGTCTACAGAAGCTCCAAAGGTAAATGATAATAAATAGTTTACGGAAAAAAGCATACCTATCTTTTTCTATTCAACTTTAATTTATTTAATATCATTTTTTTTTTTGACATCACGTAATATTTAGACAGCTAAACGTGATCATCTTAGAAACTTGGAAGGAAAGGCACGTAACCTTTGGGATGAACATAAATCTTTTGAAATAAATGCACCAACTATTGAAGAACATGCAAATAGTGATGACCTTCATTCTAGTTATCCTAAATTTATGGCCTGCATGCCTTACCCTTATATGAATGGACGCCTTCACTTGGGTCATGCTTTCACTTTCTCTAAAGTTGACTTTGCTGTTGGTTATGAACGTATGAAAGGTAAACGCTCTCTTTTACCTCAAGGTTTTCATTGTACTGGTATGCCTATCAAGGTAATATAACTTTTTATTATTATTACTTCTTAAAAAAGTGAGATATTAATATACATATATAAACTAAAAGAAAAAAAGTAAAGGAATTATAAATATATATATATATAATTAAATATTAGAAAATTAATATAAACACACATTTTTTCTTTTTCATTTCATGAATATATATATAGGCTTGTGCTGATAAATTAAAACGTGAAATGGAATTATTTGGAAAAAACTTTGAAAGATACGACGAATCCCAACTCTCCAATCAGCTTGAAGAAAAAGCAACTGTAGCAAAAAAGAGTAAAGTCGCAGCAAAGACAGGCAACGTTACATATCAATTCCAAATCATGGTTCAATTAGGTATTCCATTAGAAGATATTCATAAATTTGCAGATCCTTATTATTGGACAGAATATTTCCCACCTCAAACCATCAGTGATTTAACAGCATTTGGATCTAAAGTGGATTGGCGTCGTAGTTTCATTACAACTGATGCTAATCCTTATTATGATGCTTTTGTACGTTGGCAAATGAATAAACTTCGAAAAATGAATAAAATTAAATTTGGTGAAAGATATACTATCTATTCTCCTTTAGATCAACAACCATGTATGGACCATGATCGTCAATCTGGTGAAGCTTTGAATCCTCAAGAATATACTGGTATTAAATTAAAAGTGTTGGAATGGTCTCAATTGGCTAAAGATGCTTTGGCTACTCATCAAGAAGCCCTTCAAGGAAAAAATGTTTATATGGTAGCTGCTACATTACGTCCTGAAACCATGTATGGTCAAACCAATTGTTTTGTTGGTACTGATATCACTTATGGTATTTATCAAGTCAATGATCAAGATGCTTATTTAGTTACTGAACGTGCTGCTAGAAATATGGCTTTCCAAAAAATCTTTGATAAAGAAGGTGTTCTTCGTAAATTAGCTGATATTAAAGGTGATGCTGTTGTTGGTACCAAGATTCACGCTCCTTTAAGTATTTATCCTGCTGTATATGTTCTTCCTATGGAAAATGTTTTACCAACTAAGGTAATTATAAAAATAAAAAGAATAAGAAAAAAAAAAAAAGAAAAAAGAAAAAAATATAATAAACAAAAAGGGTGGGATTGGATAGAGTTATATATAAATCATTAATTAATTATACTATTCATTTTATTTATTTTTTTGTTAATTATATATTTATATATAATACTAGGGTACTGGTGTTGTTACCTCAGTTCCATCTGATTCTCCTGATGATTATGCTACCCTTCAAGATTTAAAAAAGAAATGTGCTTATTATAAGGTAGAACCTGAATGGGTGGACTTTGAACCTGTTCCTATTATTGAAACTCCTTCTTATGGTAATCTTACAGCTCCTAAATTATGCCAACTTAAAAAAATCAATTCTCAAAAGGATCGTAACGCACTTGCTGAAGCTAAAGAATTAGCCTACAAGGAAGGATTTTATCAAGGTACAATTATTATTGGTGATTACAAAGGTACTAAAGTCCAAGAAGCTAAGAATAAAATTCGTGAT
This sequence comes from Cunninghamella echinulata, assembly GCA_025201675.1. NCBI lineage: Eukaryota > Fungi > Mucoromycota > Mucoromycetes > Mucorales > Cunninghamellaceae > Cunninghamella > Cunninghamella echinulata. Next base: position 7,757 of record MU612202.1, read on the forward strand.
TTGTTAATCAACTCCAAGGAAGCCTTTGTTTATAATGAGCCTGAAGGATTAGTCATGTCTCGTTCTGGTGATGAATGTGTTGTTGCCCTTATGGATCAATGGTACCTTGATTATGGTGAACCTGAATGGAAGGCTCAAACTGAAAAATGTTTGTCTCAAATGGAAACATTCACCGTTGAAACCCGCCATCAATTTGAGCAAACTTTAGATTGGTTGAATCAATGGGCCTGTGCTCGTAGTTTCGGTCTTGGTACAAAATTACCTTGGGATAAGCAATTTTTGGTAGAATCCCTTTCTGATTCCACTATTTATATGGCTTATTACACTGTTGCTCATCTTTTACATCAAGGTTCTCTTAATGGTTCTACTGTTGGTCCTGCTGGTATTTCTGCTGAACAAATGACTGATGCTGCCTGGGATTATATCTTTAAGCTTGGTCCTTATCCTGCTGATGAAGCCAATGTACCTCCTCAAGCTACCTTGGATAGATTAAGACGTGAATATGAATATTTCTATCCTTTAGATGTTCGTTGTTCTGGTAAAGATTTAATTCCTAACCATTTGACCTTCTTCTTATATAATCATACTGCCATGTTCCCTGAAGAAAAATGGCCTCGTGGTGTTCGTTCCAATGGTCACTTGATGTTGGATTCCAAAAAGATGTCTAAATCTACTGGTAATTTTATGACTATGAATGATGCTGTGAACAAGTATGGTGCTGATGCTACACGTTTTGCTCTTGCTGACGCTGGTGATTCTGGTGAAGATGCTAACTTTGAAGATGCCACAGCTAATGCTGCTATTTTACGTTTATATACACTTTTGGAATGGTGCGAAGAACAAATTAAATCTATTGATACCCTTCGTACTGGAGAATATAACTTCTTTGATCGTGTCTTTGAAAATGAAATGAATCACAACATTAAATTAGCAGACCATTCTTATCAATTAACTCATTACCGTGATGCTGTGAAATATGGTGTATATGAGTTCCAAACCGCTCGTGATAACTATCAACTTGCTTGTACTGAGCAAGGTATGCATAAGGACTTGGTATTAAGTTATATTGTCAACCAAACATTACTTCTTTCTCCTATTTGTCCTCATTGGGCCGAATATGTTTGGAAAGATGTTCTCAAGAAAGATGGTTTGGTTGTAGATGCTTCTTTCCCTACTACCTCTTCTCCTGTGGATGAAACTCTTTTGGCTTCTATTGTTTATGTTCGTAAAACCATTAAAGCTATTCGTGATACTGAAGCCAATTCTCAAAAGAAAAAGAAGAAAGGAAAAGCTGATGAAATTACTTACAATCCCAACGAACCTAAATCTCTTAAGATCTTTGTAGCTTCCAAATTCCCTGAATGGCAAGAAGAATGTATTACTGCTTTAAAAGCTAACTACGATTCTGTAAGTTTTTATTATTATTATCATTTAATATATATTTTTATATTTATATTTATTTGTTTTATACTTCTTCATTTTTTATAATATACAGGCAACTGGTAAGTTTGATGATGTAAAGGTTCGTCAAGAACTCGGCGCTAAGGGTCTCCTCAAAAATAAAAAAACTATGCCATTTGTACAAGAACAAAAGGTAAATGATAATATTCAATTAAAATTATAGCACTAATCTAATCGAATAACGATGAATCTAACTTTTAATCATATTTTTAACTAAACTTTTACTTATTTTAAAAACCATTAATAGAAAATGGTTGAAAAGAGTGGCGTTGAAGGATTCGATCGTGCTTTACCTTTCAATGAAGTTGAAACTCTTGAATTAGCCAAGGATGAAATCAAACGTAACCTTGGCTTCCATACTGTTACTATTTTAAAATCTGATGGAGATATTGATGCTGAAGACGCTAGAAGCGCTGAAATTTCCGTGCCTGGCCAACCCTCTTACTCTTTCAAGAATGAATAGATTCAATATAATATATATATATAATTGTATACAGCTTAATCTACAAATATGTTCTTTTTTCTTTTTCTTTTCAAGATAATGTAGATTTTATTTTATTTTTATTTTATCATATTTTATTGCTTTTGTGTTTTTATGTTATATATATTTATTAAAATTTAATATTTTTTTCTTCAATCATAATTATTACTATAAATTGTTTATATGTATGTACTTTTTTTCTGTTGCATTTTTATATAAATATATTTTCACACACATATATGTATACATTTAATAATTATAATAAATAAAAATAATATATATATAAATCGTTATTCACATTTTTATTTAATTTAATAAAAAATGGCATGGGCAATATAGAGAAGGTTAACAAATTCGTAATTTAAATTTTTAATTTTAAGTAATGCCTTAAAGCACATTTTTATGTATTATTTTTTTTTTCTATATATTTATTATAAAGTTGTCTATTCTAGACTATTGCCGATAAACTTTATATTTTCTACAATAAAGCCCTATTATTATTTATATACATTGATTGATAAATTATGAAAGAAAAAGGAGAGAATTTTTTTTTTATTTCATTAAAATTAATATTTAAAAAATAAAAAATCGGTTTTTTATGTAATCCTTTCTTTAAAAAAATAAAATAAAAAAAGTCATATATATTATACTGTATAATTAAATGAATAGAGAAAGAAAAACTTTATTAAAAAGTAAGAATATATATAAAAATCCATAAAAACAAAATAATTATGAAAAAAGTTAAAAATATACACAGGTATTTTACACTCGTTTGCTGTGATGAGTGTGCAAATATGATTATATTTACAAATGAAATAATATATATATATATAATAATAGCTAGACTTCAGTAGTCAATAAAGAAGCTTGCTTGTTATTTTTAGCCAAGGTAGCTTGTAAAGCATTATAATTTCGTTCCATGGCTTGCTTTAAGAAATCTTCAGCAGAGATGGGATCAGTATAAATAGATTGACCTTGAATAATAGATGATTTATTCGCTTGATTAAAATAAGCAATGGAATAACGAGGGCCTTGATATTCACCGATTTTTGGAGTTCTCACCCTATGGAAGTTACTTTTCAATCGATCATCACTCCAACGCATTAACATATCACCAATATTACAAACAATTTCGCCTTCATTTGGATTTACACTTGTCCAATTATCGCCGTGTCCAAATGCTGTGGTGGCTTCTCTCCCGGGACAAACTTCAAGGCCATTTTCCCCAGGGCGTTGAAAGAGTAAAGTTAAAGTATCGAAGTCTGTATGAGCTCCAGCTCTATAATATTCATCAGGGAAGGATTGACCAGTAATGTCGTGATAATGAAGCAAGCGTAATGTATTTAAAATATCAGGCTTGGTAATATCATGGCGTTCATTAAAAAACCCAGCATCAAAGCCTAGTCCAATAGCTAAACATTCCAATAACTTTTTAGATACTTGATCTACTTTATGCATGAATTGCTGACTTTTGGTTTTGAATCCTTCGATATCTTCATCTGTTGGCCATAAATCATCAATACCATAGTAACTTAATTGCATAGACTCTTTTAAATCAGCTACCCCAGTTGAAGGTCTTACTTGTGCCAATTTTTCCCAACCTGCATTTCTTTTTACATCAATGCCATATTTGGCTTTTATATCATCTGGTAAAGCAAAAAAATCATGGCTGGTTTTAAACATGGAACGGATATCTTCAATAGGAATACCATGGTTTACAACTATTTTTTTTTTTTTTAATAATAGCGATAATATATATAAAGAAAATATAGATAGATTTATTTAATATATTTTGCAAATTTTGTTAATATTTATTCTTATTTTATTTTACCATAAAAGAATCCTTGTTGAGTGGCAGCTTCCATAAGTGTTTTAACAATTTCTTCCCGTCTTTCTTCATAGTTGGATAGGTCCACACGAATAAAATCGCGTTCAATAGTAGGAATACTAGCAGAGCTAGCTGCTTGAAGTGTAATGGTGGCCATATTATGTATATAAATATATAAATAAATTTGTTAATATATAGTTTTATAGATATGTGCAAAATAAAGATTGATTTTTTTAGAAAAAAAATAAGTGGACAAAAAAGAGCATAAATAAAAAAAAATATAGATATATTTATATTTTAAAATAGCGAAAAAAAAAATAGACAATGGGAAAAATAATAAATAGAATGTTACACAATTGGTCTTATCATAAAATATAAATTAACATTATCAACCATAATTTTTTATCAAAAGTGAAAAATTGCTTTATTAAGAGTAGATACTGATAAGAAGTTAAAATACATGGTATATTGGCTCGATAACTATTTTCTTTTTAAAAGATAATGGATAATCATATGAATTGAAAATAGATAGAGATTTATTTTGATTATAATATCTATCTTTATATTATTCTTTATTTGCGCGCTTTTTATCATCTCTTATAAAATTCTCAGAGTTATTTTTATTTATAAGGCATAGATACTATTAAATATACTGGTATAATTATATATATATATATATATATATATAGTTGTATATGTATTAAGTACATGTAAGTATTATCCATTTTTAGTAATGATTATGATTAATAGCAAAATTATGTAAATACTAACAACTATAAAGTTAAGATTATATTTTTTTATAATCATCATTTTTATTTAAAGTTTTTCTCAAAATTGTGAAAGTACGTATATTTTTTATATAGGAGTCACAATATTATATAATTTAAATACAAATATATATATATATATATATATATTAATAAAGTTTATATTTACAGCGTTTTTTACATGGAGTTGGCTGGGCCATTTACAGAATAAAATAAATAAAATGAAAATATTTATAACTAAAATTGCTTATTAAAAGGTACAGTTATGCATGGAAATTTTCTTTCACGTTCCTTAATATAACCAAGGTCACCATTTTTCTCCATAGCATTATAATAATCTTGATCACGAAAAACGGAGAAAGAACACCAAAAAGCATGATCGCATTCATCTTTGAGTATACCGCCTACTAATTCAGGCACACGATGATCAATCAATCCGGCTCCAAGTTTAGCTGATGCTATAACGTCCACCCTACATATAATAAATATACGTACATATAGATATAAATTAATATGGGTTAGGTTTTTTTTTTCTTTACAATAAAAGTAAAAATCGTATAACTTACATATTAATAGTTAATTGTTGTCTACCACTTTTATTGATATCAGAAATAGATGATCCAAAAACAACACGAGAAACACCTCGATAAATAGACTGAGAGGCGCACATTGGACACTGTTATTGGTATATAAATATGAATATAATTATTTAGAATGAATTCTTTTTTTTACATTTTAATATACATTTACATATCATTACTTACAGGTTCGCCAGTAGTATATAAAGTCTGTTTTGACCAATCTAAACCGGGGTTAAACATATCATCATTTGTTGGTGAAGGGTAGAGCTCAGTACAACTATTATTAATAAATGATATATACAAGAATTAATATATCAATATTATAAATGTCCTTCTTTATTATTATATTTATTATTTATATATTCACTTTATTATTTAACCACTTACTTCCAAAAAGCAGCGGTTTCACCTATAGATATATATGCATGTAATTAGTGTCTTCATGTTTATGTATATTATTATTATTATTATCATTATTATTATTATTTTACCATGTAATAGTTTATTCTTTTTATTCGAGTTTGCACCATAGCAAGATATTTCGTTTTTAGTATGGTCCACAATTAAGGCACCAAAAGGGAAACCAGGATTATGTAAAAGAGCATAATCTAAAGCTATTTTCATATAACATTCATCAATATCTAATTGGGTCGACTTTTCTTGACAATCGCCTTGAACTTTATCAATGATAAATAGTGAATAGATAACGATAAAAAACGTGAAAATATACTTCATATTTATGATTTTTTTTTTAATAATAAAAAGAAAAAGAAAAAGAAAGAAAGGAGAAAAAAATATAGAAATTGTTTTTTTAAGCCTATATATTTTATTTTTTTACAAAAGAGGTAAGCATTTCATCTCCGCTTTTGGTGTTTTTGTGTGCTTCTGATATATACAATTCTATTACATAAAACATTCATATATAAATAATAAAATATCTAAACTTTAGATTATATATATCGTACAAAAAAAAAAAATGGAGAATATTTCTTTTTTTCCTTTTGTTTCTTGTTATCACTTATCAATAAATGATAGATTAAAAATCAGCTCACTAGATTTCCTTTTTTGAAAAGATAATGATAACAAAAAAAAGAAAACAATTTTTAAAAACTAATTGTATTTAAAAGATAGTAAAATGAAAACTTTAAATTCAATATTATACGCACTTGAGAAATAATTTGGAATGTCATCTATATACTGTTTTCCTTTTTTATTAAAAAAAGATAAGAAGGAAAATAAAATAAAAAGAGTCCTTTTTTTTTTTTCATTTCATTTCTTTTATTTTTTTTTTATCAATATTAGAATTATTTATTTTATTTTATTTCTTTTTTAAAAAAAATGACAAGTGCGTCCTCTATGGAAGATAAAAAACACCATCATGTTGAAGTTGCTACTGAGCAAGAACATGATATTGAAATGTATAATTATTCTGTAGTCAAATCACCAAGTACAAAAGACTATTCATTCTTAAAACAATTGCAACGTAAAGTAACTACTCGCGATGGTTGGATTGGTACATACGATTATAGCGCTGTTTGGTATGACAAAACAAATCCATACGTATATATAAAAGAAATTACCCACCTTTTATTTATCATTTATTTCTATTTTATTTCTTTTTATTTAGCATGCCTAGAATTCCTTTTTTTCAACAAAGAGCTAATTCTTCACCTTTTTATGGACCTAACGATGAAATCCCAATTCTTGTAGCTATCATCATGGGTGTACAACGTAATAATAATAATAATAATAATAATAATAAACTTATTATTTATCCATTAACTCTTTTTTTATTAACGTTGAATAGATTTTTTGGCTGTCATTGGAGGTATAATTACTCCTACGCTTATGGTAAGTGGTGCTGGCGCTTCTTTTCTTAATCTTGATAGTGATACACGTCAATATATGGTTTCTGCTTCTTTAATTGTATCAGGTTTAATGAGGTAAAGCATTGAATCATTAAATAAATAAAATAACTAATAAAAATATATCGATAAGTAAAAAAATAAAGATATTCAATTTTATTTTATTTTATTTTTTATCAAACATAAAAAATAGTATGCTTCAAATTATTCGATTTAAAATCCCAAAAACAAGATTTTATATTGGTGCCGGACGTAATAAAAAAATAAATAAAAATAAAAAAATCATATACATATAAATAAATACAACCCCATCATATCTTTAACTATTTTCTTCTTCTTTTATTTCTATCCATTTAGTTTTGCAAATTACTGGTGTTTCATTTGCTAATATTGCTGCTGCCCAAGCTTTAATTTCCAATATGTATTCAAGTGGTGCTTGTCCAACGGAAAAAGGACCCGATGGCGCTATAACTCATTTACCATGTCCCGATGCTTTTGGTGCTATTCTTGGTACACAAGTATGGCATATATATATATATGTATTTATGGTGATGAAGAATGACCATACTAATATGCATCATTCCTTTTTTTATTTTTAAATAATTAGATATTTGGTGCCCTTTTAGCTATTTTAATTAGTTTTCTTCCACCTAAAGTCATTCGTTACATGTTTCCAAAGATAGTGTCAGGCGTTGTATTAATAGTTATCGGCATTACATTACTTGGTTCTGGTATGAAGAATTGGGCTGGTGGTAGTGGTCCATGTATGTCCCGACCTACATCTGGCCCTTTTATGTTATGTCCTAGTACTAGTGCACCCCACGCCCAAGCATGGGGATCTCCTATTAATTTTGCGCTAGGTGCCTCTGTATTTGTCATGATTTTAGTAATTGAATTAGTTGGTTCAGTCTTTCTTAAAAATATTGCTGTATTCATTGGTTTATTAGTTGGTTGCATTATTGCAGGTGCCATTGGTATGTTTGATGGAAGTGGTATTGCATCAGCCCCTGCTATTACTTTTCTTTGGGTAAAGACATTTAAGCTAAGTGTATATGGCCCCGCAGTGATTCCTTATTTATTCACTTATCTTGATATGATCATTGAATGTTTAGGCGATTTAACTGCTGCTAGTGATGTATCAGGTTTACCATTGGAAGGTGAACAATTCGAACAACGTTGTCAAGGTGGATTGTTAGCTGATGGATTATCTGGTATCTTTTCATCTTTGGCTACTTCTATGGGTGTGGTTACTTTTAGCCAAAACAATGGTATTATCGCTGTTACACGATGTGCTAGTCGAGTAGCCGGGTTTGTTTGTGCTATCATTCTTGTGATTTGTGGCGTTTTTGGTAAAATCTCTGCTGCCTTTTTGGCTATCCCATTACCTTTGATTGGCGGTATGACCGTGTTTTTATTTGCTTCTGTTGCTACTTCTGGTATCCGTATTTTAAGTTATTTGAAATGGACCCGTCGTGATCGTATAATTGTTGCTGCTTCATTAGCCATTTCTGTAGGTGTAAGTATGGTGCCTGATTGGTTTAATTACGTCATGCCTAAATCGTCTAATCCTGCTTTGGAAGGGTTTTATCAATCCATTCATACAGTAGTAAGTACAGGCTATATCATGGCTGGATTATTATCAGTCGTACTTAATTTGATCTTGCCTTACGATTCACTTGAACAGTATGAACCTACAGCTCAAAATGATGCTACCATTGTTTCCGGCATTCAACGTAATTACCAAGAAGAGTCCACCTCTCCCCCTCCCTCCTCCTCCTCCTCCTCTACTTCAACAAATAAACCTTCTGTTACCAAGTAACTTCTCTTTTCCATTTTTTCCTAATTTTAATTGTATATAGTTTAGTTATTTATTTATATCATTTAATGATGATGATTATGATTATCCTTTTTTTAAATATATTTTATCCACCATTATATAATTAACCTTTAATAAATTTGTATTGTATTATATCCTATTTTCTATCTGTATTACATTGTCGTTTCAGTTTAATTATATCTATAATGATGCTTTAATAAGGTAAGTTATTGATGATTGGATTTTAGACTCTTTCAAATAGTATTTTTGGTGACATTTTTTAAACATTAAAACGTATTGATATATTAAGTAGTTATAACAGATGGCGTTTTAATCAGATAATTTAATTAAAACTATCTGAATCTATCTTAAGAGAAGTTGATGATGACAATAATGGTCAAACAATAATTTGATCCGGTTATGCAGTAAATATAGTTAGACTATTAATGAACCTGAATATATATATATATATATATGTATGTATGTATAGTAGAAAAATAAAATTTATAAAAAAATGCATTACTATAATCGTAATATTTTTGATTATTGATATCAAAAAAAATATGAAGTATTACTTTAATAAACTGTTTTTATTCCACTCAGAATACAGGAATTGTCATTCACTACTTTATTATATTCTCTTTAAGTTGCTTTTTCATTACTTTTTTCTAACGTTATAAAAATATTATTTACAAAACTCACACAACGAAAAAAAATACAAAAGCATAGTGCAGAGGAAAATAAATTTATAAAAAAATAGTTAAAGGGAAACTAGTGAATTAATAGTTTTTTCAATATTTGCCATAAAAAAACGTCTGATTTTTTTTCATTTCTTTTTCATTTTTTATCCCTTTTATTATTAGCTATCTTTTCATCAATCGTATATTATCAATATATGCAATACTAGGTAAAATTTGGAATTTTAAAACATTTTTAATTCTTACATATGATGATACCCCTGGTGCAGCTCGAATTGGTAGACGAATGCGTGATACAAATTTTATAAGACTTGCTGAACGTTGTAGTAAGTTACTAAAATAATAGAGTATCATGAGAGTTTAATTTATTGAATATTGATGAATACAATATCTTCAAGGTATGCTTTCATCGTGGCTTACTGAAAACTCAAAATATTGAAGCAGAAAGTCGGAAACTACATTCTGTGTTAACGTGTGGCAACTGTAACACGGTCTAGTAGTGTAACACTAAAACTTCAAGAGCATCCATAGCATTTGTATGTATCTCATCAACGATCGTGAAAAGTCAATGATTTTTACACTTTGTAATAACTAATATTGCTAAATTTTTACATGAAGATTTTAATATATTTTATTTGAAAAATTTGAATATGAATTTTTCTACTTTTTTATATGTCTAAATTTAGGTAGAAACACTGTACGAACTGCTTTCATTTTTGTAATAAAAAATAATTTAATATAAAAATGTGCCCTTTCTAAGTTAATATTTATAGAAGGATTTATTCCTCTTTATATTTATGTATTTTTTATACATAGCATATATATATTCTTCACTGATCCTATGTCACCTTTGAATCACATGATATCTCAACAATTGGGTTTTTTTTTACATATAAGGTACAAAGGTTAAATAATAATAGTAATACCTTTATTTATTCAAAATGCATAGTACTTTAAAGAATTTTTTTTTTTTTTTTTGATTATATATAAATTAAATTAAATAGATAATCATTTAATAATAATCATTGTGATTATATAATTATATTCAAATAATAAAATTTTAATTTTTTGATTATTATCACATACAAGACAGTTTAAGCAGCATGCATATTTCTAACAAAACTTTTTCTCCAATCATATAAACTCGATCTTACTAATGTAAATTTGATTAGTCGATCACTAAAAAACTTACTATTCATTTGAATAAATATATTTCCGTTCTTTGGGGTTACTTCTGGGTCAATAGTACTTTACCTGTCTCTTCCACTTCTAAAATTTTATTATTTTTTACACAAGCAAATAAAATTAATTTAAAATAATAGGTATACCAAATCCAATTTATTCATATTATATTTTTTAAGAAATAATAATAACAATAAGATGATAGATAATGAATGATTCAATGATCATCAAGCTTTTGAGTTTTAAATTTATTTTAAAGCAGAAAAAATTTATATCTCTTCAGCTCGTGGAGAATAATAAAATACCATTCTAACCAATTGGTTGCACACGTTTACGAAAGATAGGATCAGATATTTGGTATGTCACATTTTATGTTATACTTATTTGTTTCACTTTAATAATTTTTATTATGAACGTTACAAAAGTTTTTTAAAAAATTACATTTTTTTTTTTCCAAAGTATAAAAATTTGCAATTTTTTTTCTTTTTCTTTCTCCTCTATCATTATTTTTTTTTTTTTTTTATAGTATAAAAATTATCTTAATATTATGCGTATATTGATTATTTCAGAGGTAAATAAAAATATATTCATTCCTACTTATATTCTTCAATTTATTTATTAAAATAAATACTCATTCAAAAATTAAATCTATTCATCCACCTGTTCACCTATCTTTTTTTAGTCTTTTTTACCCAAAGTAGATGGCGTCACAAGAACCATAGCAAAGTTATTAGAACATCTTGAACGACAAAACCATCAAGTTATGCTATTCTGTCCTGATAATGGAGAAACAACTTATGCAGGTGCTGAATTAGTTGGTACTGGAGGGCTACCTTTTTTACCTTATCCTGAATTAAAGTTAAATTTGTGGCGACCTACTTTTACCAAAAAATTATTAGCTTTCCAACCTCAAGTGATTCATTTAGTAGACCCAGTTTGGCTAGGTGCAGCTGCTTTAGCCGTTTTAAAACTCTTTCAAAAGAATCAAGTCGGTAATATTCCTATAGTCTCTTCTTATCATACCAATCTTGCAACTTATTGTACTCATTTTGGTTGGGGTATTTTTACACCATTAATGTGGCGTTGGAATCAGTTTTGTCATTCGTATTGTCGGTATACAGTCTGTCCTTCACAAAGCACAAGAGAAATGCTATGGGCTCATGGATTTAAAAATGTAAGGTTATGGCAGAGAGGAGTAGATATGAATTTATTTTCACCTGCTTTAAGATCTAATGAATTACGCGCACAATGGATGGGTCTAACGGATGACGATGATGATATTATCAATAAAACTATCATTTTATACGTCGGTAGAGTCTCTTATGAAAAAAATCTTGGATTAGTAGTGGATACTTATAAACAAATGGACCATTCAAAATGCCATCTAGTCATCGTAGGGCATGGACCAGCTTTTGATCCTATTCAACAATCTTGTCTTGCTTCAGGAACCCCAGTTACATTTACTGGATATTTATATGGCACCAATTTAGCAACGGCTTTTGCGTCAGCGGATTTCTTTGCTTTCCCCTCTACAACTGAAACATTTGGTCAAGTTATTTTGGAAGCCATGGCATCAGGTTTGCCGGTCTCTGGTTTATTGGCTGAAGGTGTACGTGATTTAGTACAACAGGATGAAACGGGTTTATTACTCGATATTACCAATTTAACTTATGAAGAGCAGTGTGTGAAATATAAACAATGTTGGATGAAATTAATAAACAATCCTCAACATAGAAAATTGATGGGCGAAAATGCTTTGGAGTCAGCTAAACAATATACTTGGCCAAGAGCAATGGAACATATGGTACAAGTTTATAGAGATGCTATAGGTGATCAAGGAACAACAAATACAACAGGTACAGAAGATGATGAAGATAGTGGCGTGGAAGAGGATTTTTCTTTTATGGATGATGATAATATGAATGAGGCTACTACCAATTTATTGAAAAAAAAGCCTTTAAATAATGAAACTCTTATTAGAGCTTAACATATATATATATATAAATTTATTCCCCTCTTTTTATTATTATCTATTTTTGTATATTATTATTTTAACCTATTATTTAATGTTGATATTATTATTATTATTATTATTATTATTATTAATTTACTATTTATTTAATAACTAATCGATTATTATTTTACTTTTTATTTTTTATTTTCTATCGATAATAATGGTTAATATTTGTATTATTGAAATATATTTATATAAAGTGTAACTTTAACACTTTGTCATTTTTTTAGCTCTTTTTTCTTGACTTATTCCTTTTTTTAAGTTCATTTTTATTAATATCTCTTTTTCTTCGTATTCTTTCGTTATCTTTTTTTTTTTTTAAAAAAAAATTAATACTTAATTTAAAATATATAATATGTGTCAAGGTCCAACCAAAAGAAGTAAACCTAGGTATGAAAATTTCTCTTGTAGTTTTTGAAAATTTTTATTAATTAAATTGTGAAAACTATGATATGTTCCAAAACGCCAAGTGTTGAAAAAGTTTACATATATAAATACAAAATATTAATATCATGTAGCCTACTACAGTTGCAACTAATAATAATCAAATAGATATTATATAATTAACTAGAGAATCAATTTTGAAACTTAATATTAACTCAACTTTTTTAAAACTTTATAAGGTGCTGATTTATCTGGTTCTTTTGACTATATAATTTCCAATGATAATATGGATGTAGGTGGCTGTATTAATAAAAATTTGAATTAATACCTTTCTAGCGATTTTGAAGTATGCAAGTATGTAATATAATTTTTATAATTATCTTAAAAAAAGAATATAGATAGGGTTTCCTTTTATGGAGTTGAATCTTTTTACTTGTGTGTGCATAGTAAAGCCTGTTTTAAAAGATTGAAAAGATTTTTCATAGATTAACGTTTAAGAGGAATAACTATTCATATTCGCAGATAATGAACTGATTGAATTAAAGCTTTAATGTACTATTAATATAAAATAACGAGGTAATCACGCTTTATATGTAGGATAATATTTATAAAATGACAACAAATACTATTAAACCGATCTATAAATTAATATCTAACTTGAGGTACGAAAAAATAAAAATATCTATAGCATTACCTTAAATTTTTATTATTTAAATTTAAATTTAAAAAGCTAAAATAAAAAAACGAATATAAAGAGCAACAAGTAAAAACAAATAAAGATAATAATTACAATTTTTTTTTGGTCGTGAATTAAAATAAGTATAAAAAAAACTGTTGTTCTAATGCACGGACCTATGAAACGTGATAGGAGTTGCTAGTATAAAGTTATCACTATTTTTTTCGACTTATCATTCTACTAAATAGATTTAAAAAATTTAAAAAAATAATACACTTGTTTAATGAAAAATATAAATAATTTATTTTAAAAGATAGTGTTATTATCAATGATTCCTAATCTAGGTCAACCATATCACCACCTGAACATGATAATGCTATAGATAAAAAAAAAATAGTAAATGAAAAATGCTACTGCTCATTATTATAATTAATTATATATCATTCATTTTAATAATGTAATGGATTATTAGTTTTATTTCGAGCATAATTTTTTACAGTTTAAAAAAAATATAAAGCAAGATTTTAAAAAAATTATGATGCTCACATAGTTGACAAATCTTATAGAATATAAAACGAACGGGCTTTTAATTAAAAGTGATAAAAAAAAAGATTTTTTTATTTTTAGTAGTATCTTTTTCTTTGAGAATACTATTTTACTTTCTATATATCTTTTTTAAAACTATATTATAAGAATAATAAAAGTAATAGTAATAAAATGACTGAAAAAGAAACAACAGAACTTGGAATTATTGGTTGCGGTGGTATGGGTCGTTTTTATGCTCATAAATTATCGAATGCTGGTTGGAAAAAGTAAAAATAAATTCGCCCTATATATGTATATATACTGAATAATAAAAGATCAGGGCAATGATATATCTCTTTTTCTCTTCCTCTCTCTTCTTATATATATATATATATATATAAATATCCCAATTACTTTTTATTAAATAGAGTGTATGTATGTGATTTACCAGAAAGATATGAAACTTTGAAAGCTGAATTTAAAGGTACACGAAAAAAATGAAATTATTTTGAATAGTTGTCAAAATAATATAGCGTGTATATATATATGTTCAGGAAAAAGTAATATAATATAGAATTAAAACTAATATTCAATGGATGTTTTATATATATATAATGAATAGATACTGATATTAAAGTGTTACCCGATGGATATCACGTATCAAGAAGATGTGACTGGATTATGTATGCCGTTGAAGCAGAGTATATTGATGCTGTAGTTGCTAAGTATGGCCCAGGTAAATTATATTTTAAATATGTCATCCGTTTCTCATTTTTTAATATTTTTTTTACTATTATTATTTAATATGATATTCATTTATTGCTATATTTTTTCATTTATTTATTACTATGATGATAGCTACAAAAATGGACGCTATCGTTGCTGGTCAGGTATATATATATAATAGATATTATAAAACAATAAATATAATTAATTAAAAAAAGGAGAAAATAAAAATAACAGTGACATATATATATATATATATATTATTATTATTATTATTATTATTATTATTATTAGACATCTGTGAAACAACCTGAAGTAGACGCATTTAAAAGACATTTACCACCCGATGTTCACATTGTGTCTTGTCATTCTATGCATGGGCCTGGTGTTGATCCCAAAGGCCAACCTTTAGTGGTAATTAGAGAAAGAGCAACGGATGAAAAGCACGAATTAGTATTACGTATTTTATCATGCTTTGAATCCAATATGGTTCACTTATCTGCTGAAGAACATGATCGTATCACTGCTGATACTCAAGCTGTTACTCATGCTGCATTTTTGAGGTAAAATAAATAATAAATAAATGTATAATTTAAAATAGTGTTATTGCTATTATCAATTATTCAATTCACTATGTATTATTATTTTATTTATAAATAAATAGTATGGGTAGTGCATGGAAGGCCAATAATCAATTCCCAGTAAGTATAATAATATATATAAGTGATCGAAAATAAAAGTGTTTTTTATACTATCAGTTACCAAACTTTTTTTTATAATTTTTTCTTAGTGGCTAATTCCTCATTTTGTTGGTGGCATTGAAAATGTTAAAGTGAATGTAGCTATGAGAATTTATAGTAATAAATGGCATGTTTATGCAGGTGAATATATAAATGGATATACATATAAAAATATATAATATATATTTATGCAATAAGAAAAATAATTAACTGATTATATTACAATTATTCATATAGGGCTTGCTATTATGAATCCAATCGCTAAAATTCAAATTTCTCAATATGCTAGATCAGTAGCTGATTTATTTAAACTTATGATACAAGAAAAAGAATCAGAATTCAGAGAAAGAATTCAAGCTGTAAAGAACCAAAAAAAAGATCACGATTATTAAAATATATAAATGTATAATATACAAAGAATAATGAACTAATATTAATTTGTATGTTTCTTTTTTTTATTTTTTTTTTAAGGCCAATACATTTGTGTTTGGTGGATTACAAAAAGATCATGTGCCTATTTTATTGTCAGATGAAATTTTGGACGAGTTTTCATTATCAAAAATGCCTAAAGAAAAACGTGAACCTAATTCTCATCTATCATTGCTCGCTATGGTTGATTGTTGGTATACTTTAAAGTTAAATCCTTATGAACATATGGTTTGTCAAACCCCATTATTTAGATTATGGATGTAAGTGATATATATATGTCCATTCTTTTTCGCTATAATTATTATCGTCTATTTACTTTTATTAATATTCGTCTAACTATATATTTATATATTATAAAGGGGGATTACTGAATATTTATTCCGTAGTGGGCCCATGTTAGAAGATGCTATTCAGGCAGCTTTATATAGAAAAGAAATTCGACCTGATGATATGGAGTTTGTTACTTGTGCACGTGGATGGGCAGAATGTGTTGATTTAGGAAGCATGGAAGCATATGAAAAAAGATTTACAAGCACAGCTGGATTTTTCCAAGATAGATTTGTCGAAAGTAACGTTCTTGGAAATAAAATGATTGCAATGATTTCAAAAAATGTGGAAAAAAAGTAATATTAAAAATAATACATGCAAAAAAGACTCTTTTATTATTGTTCATATCATTATCATTTTTCATCTTTACATTTTAACACTTTTAAAAATATCCCATGACCACCTTTTTTTTTTATTGAAAATTAATAATAATGGTAATAAACTTTTTTCGTATATATTTATTCAAAAAGAAAAAAAGCAAATTTATTGTTAAAAATTAATAAATAATATAATATAGTTGAATATTATAAATTTTTTTTTAAAAGAATGAAGTGGAATACGTATTTTAAAAAGGAAAAAAAAAGTACATAACATTAAATTATAGTATAGATTATTTATATCTAAGTTGATATGGCGTGTTCGATATGTTTAGCGTTACTTGAGGATAGTTTTTCAGCCTTTAAATCAGAGATAGCTTCGGTAGGTCCAATCGAATTATCATTATTCTTGTTAAAGATAAATTGTTGTAAATAACTATTGTTTTCTTTTGAAGATTTATTAAAATCAACCCTATTTTAAAAAACAAAAAATGAAGAGGAGATGTTTAAAAAAAAAATAGAGAGTTCCTACCCCGAAGATGCCTATTTTCCATACTAATTAAAAAAAAAAAGAATAGTTACTTACTGTGGTTTTCCAATGAATTGATAATCACCGTTATTTAATAATGTAAAGAATCTTGGTTTCCATTCAATATTTTTCTTTGCTCTTTCTACTTTTAATTCTCTTTGATAATTTTCAATTCTAGTTTTTTCATCCGTTGCCATATCTAAATCGTCTATCTTTAATCCTTCAGTTACTTTACTCCATAACCTAACATAAATAAATAAATAAATAATAAATAAATAATAATCAAGTAGCTTATCTTTTATTACTATTATTATTATTGTTATTGTTATTATCATTTGTTTTTATTTATATTTTTACCGTCGTGATTCATATTCTTCTTGATTTGCTTCTGGTTCCACAATTTTTGGATGTATCACTGACCCTTTAACTATAAAAAGCGGTTCCTTAACTTTACCCTATACATTTATAGAGATTTCCCCCAAAAAAAATAAAAAATAAGATTATAGAAAGGTAAGTCATATTAAAAAAATCCCCATGATAAAAACTTATGTTTTTATATTTTTATATTTTTTTTATTACCTTTGCTGGTTTAATAAATATTTCAGAAGTCCATGTACCTGATATATCGTATAATACTTCCCCACTAGATCCTTTTTTAATTTTTCCCACAACAGAATGATATTGGCCAGAGAAAAACCCTTTTGATTTGAACTCCAACTCCGCTATTAAATCACTGGTAACGCATTTTACTGTGCAATGATCTCCCAATTCCATAATCATCTTTCCAACTATTAATAAAAAAAAAAGGGAGAGAACGAAAAAAAAAATCAATGCATGAAATCATAATAAAAATAAACACATATATAAAAGGAAAAAAAAGAAAACATATATATTTACATATATATTGTAAACTAAAGATGATACTATTTACTTACACAAAATTCCCCTGGCATATACATTTGGGTTAGTGATTTCATAAGTTTCATTATGATGCTTGGCAAAAATAACTCGGGAATAGCCATTCATAATGGTAGCTGCACTGTTTCCAAGGAATCTAGCTTTTGGTTTTGTTTCACCTTCAATAGTAATGCCGTGTTCAGGATTAGCATAATAGTAAGCTGACATTGGTGGATGATGACTATAAATATGAAAAAAATAAAAAAAATTATCAGATTCTTTTTTATTATAATAAACAATTACATAAACATATATCTAAAATTCAAAATAAAAATAAGAATAAAAAGTATTAGTTACCTTGTTTGTTCTGCACAATAAAAAGCTTCTGAGCCGTCTTGAAATTCATATCTACATCTAAAAAATTCACCAAGTACAGGATTATATGGTTTTTTCACACCCTGTTTTTTTTTTTTTGAAAA
>MU612203.1:2469-26406 GCA_025201675.1 Cunninghamella echinulata
TTTTTTTTTTTTTTTTAGTGTATTATCTGTATCTGGAATTGTTATGACTATCCAAATGCCTTATTTTGCTTTGGAAATTGAAAATTGGGCCTTTTTACCCGAAGCTAAAAACGCACCTATTGAAGTCACCTTTCAATTATATCATAAAGTTCTTACTTTGAAACGATTATATGATCAATATGGCCCACAGTAAATAATTAAAGTTTATATAAATTATTATTATAAGCGATAATAATATCATAATTATTGACTTTCTATGTCTTTTTATTTTTTATAACAGACAAAAATCTGCTTTATTCAAGGTTGAATCATGGTTTTTATCTCATGTTCGTCGTTGGCTCAAAACAACTAATGCTGCAACACCTGAATGGGTTGGAAATGCAATTAAACAAGATGATGTAACTATAATATGATACATTTATAATACTAATAATAATAATGATAGTAATATAGTATGATTTGAATATTTTTATTCTATAATGCTAATCATCACTAAAATAATGCATATATTTTATTTATTTTATAGTTTAAACCTACAAATAATATCACCATGCACTCCTCTTCTATTGTTGATCTTTTCAGTTTATTCCATCAATCAGTAGATTTTGTACAAAGCTTGCAATGGCCAAATGAATTGCAACGTTGCCGATTTATGACAGCGTTATCAAAAGTGATTGGTGTAGCCTTAACACAATATACATATGACATTGAAGATATGATTACTACAGACATATATCCACATTTATTACAAGAGCAAGGTTCTCGTGAATCTCATTCATTTTTGGATAAAGCAAAATTACAATTTTCGGGAAATCGAGCTTCTATTCGTCCTGATAGTGTACCTGATGATTTTACAATTGAAGTAAGTTAACTATAATTAGTCTTTATTATTATCATTATTATCAATAGTATATATAAATATATGGTTGTATTTATATATTTATACTTTTTTTTTATGTTAATATAGCTTTGTGTAAAAATCAATAATATTGAAGCAGCAAGAACCAGATTGGATCGTTTATATCAAATTGTAGATGCTGATGAAATTGCTGAATATTTAAGAGAACATGGAGGTCAAATAACAACTGAAAAGGACGAAAAAATCAATTATCTTTATTCAATCAAAGTTGTACGTGCTGAAAATTTACAGTCACTGGATAGTAATGGATTAAGTGACCCATATACTATATTTGAAATTGATGGAAAACAAGTCTGCCGTACAAGAACTGTTTATGAAACCTTAAATCCGCGTTGGGACCAAACTTTTGATTTATGGCTAGGTAATGAGACCCTAAGTGTTTTGGCTGTGGTATACGATGAAGATTTATTAACGGCTCATGATGAATGTGGAGTGGCATGGTTTAAACTATCTCCTGAATATTTTGATGATTATCAATCTCATGAATTGGTACTTGATCTTAATCCTCAAGGTAAATTGATACTTCGTATTAGTATGGAAGGTGAAAAAGATGATATACAATTTTGGTTTGGTAAAGCTTTTAGAACTTTAAAACGAGCAGAAAATGACGCGGCTGGTCTTATTGTTGATAGAGTAAGTATTTATATATTATCTGTATATATTTAAAAACTTGTAAAAATTATTTTTATTAACTTAACATTATTTGTATTAAAAAAAAGATGGGTAGATATATGAGACATTGTTTATCAAGAAAGGTTTTGGATAAATTACTTGGGCGTGATCGTAGTTTCTTTTCGTCCTTTAGTCGTAGTAACAAACATATTGAGCCTAGTTTACAAGATTGTGAAGATGCCATGGCTCCTTTATTAGATTATTTGGAAAGAAATCTCAAAATATTGAATGATCATTTATCAGAATCTATCATGCAACTAGTCACTTTAAAAATTTGGAAAGAAATCTTAATTACATTAGAAGGTATTTTATTACCCCCTCTTTCTGAACATCAATCTGATATGAAGCCGTTGGATGATTATGAGTTCCATGTTGTATATAAATGGCTAGAACTTCTCAAGATTTTGTTCAATGGTGGTGAAGATGGTGATGCTATACCTTTGGAAAAATTAGAAAATTCACAATATTATGGATTATTAGCCATCAATGTAGCTTACAATATGGAAACGGATGAATTGTTTGAACTTTATAATACTGTTATTGGTAATCAAGCAGAATTAAAACAAAGTGGTGGTACTGCTGGTGGTAGAAAAGCTGATCGTAGTAAATCTGTTTATCATTCTAAGAATACTGTAAGAAAGAAGAGACCAATCAAAAAACCAGCAAAGATAGCAGCAAACCCACTCGATTTACCAAATAGTGAAATTATTTTACGAATCCTTCGTATGCGACATGGAAAAAAAGTTAAAGAGTTCTTATTTGACCAATTCCAAAAAAGGAAAAACCCCGGGCCTCCACTACCACCACCACATGCAACTATCGATACAGATTCAACACCATTAAACTCACCCCCACCTCTCCCACCTTTACCATCATCAAAAAGGGATAGTAACACACCTCCACCTCTTCCACCTTTACCATCATCAAAAAGGGATGGTAATACTCCTCCACCTCCTCCACCTCGTCATTCAACAACCACTGGATATAGATAATTAAGTGGAAGCTGATTATGAAACTATCGTTATTGTTTTTTTTATTCCGTTTGATAAATTATTATATATATGTATTATTTTATGAATATATCGATGGAAGGTAAATTTAAAAACATATACATATATTTTTATTTATATAATTATTAATATAATCATAAAATGAATCATTTATATTTATTTTTTATACTTTTTATAGATCATGATAATACACTCTTTTATACCTTATTATAATTTATTGTTTTATTCTTTTTCCCTTTCTATTTTTATTTTTCATATTTTTTTATGACATAATGAATTTATTTTATCAATTGATTTTAATTCTTTTTATTGATTAATAAATTATGCAGTTACTACTATTTTATATTTTAGAAATCTTTTATTCTTGCTTTGCCCTAGTGAAAATTTTCCAAGGAATAATTTTTTTTTAAAAAATATCACTTTTGATGAACAGATAAAGTCTCTTAGGGTAATTTCTTACCCAGAAGGTGATTAGGAAATTGAACTTCCTATATTTTAACACTTTGCATAAATTTTTAGATTTGTGGTCAAGTTTTAAAATTTTATTTAATCACAGTAATTTTTTTTATTACTTTTTCCCTTACATTTATTTGCTTGCTTTATTTTATTTCAGTTACTCTATTAATTTAATATATATTTGAAGCATTTAAAAATACTACACATAATTATTAAGCAACATAACTCAAATTCAATTAACCTTGGGAAGATCTATTTGTGGAACTTAATCAGGTATACTCAACTTAGATTACATTAGAATAGCCAATATATATATATATATATATAAATTCAGGAGAAACACACACATTTCAATCTCAACTGTCTTATACGTACTGGATATGTTTATAGATATTATTAGAGAGGAGAAATTCTCTTTAAGTGAAAGAAAAACCACTTGCATAGGTATAATAAATGAAGTGATCAATTCAAACAATATATATCGTCCTTTCGTCAAGAAATTTAAATTTGTTTGATAAATCAACTGCTTTTTACTTTAATTTATTACCACTACATGCTATCAATTATTTTATAATTAAAGAATTAAAATAATCATCACAAATCACTCCCAGAAAATATATATAAATATATATTACCATTATGCAGTTTTAAATAGCATTATAGAAAAAGAAATACTATCGAAATATTAGTGGAGTTATTTTATATATATATTAAATATATTCACAAGTATGTACATTTCAAATTATAATACCTGTTTATTATATGTGTATAAACCATTTCTTTTTTATAAAAATAAGAGAGTGGATTGTCTTTATTCATATCAATACCATGCTAAAAATCATCTCTCAAGAGTCATTTGGAAATACATACTAGCGAAACTCATGAAGTTAAAAAAAACAGCTATATGTATAACATAACATATTGATTTAAACACGTAACAACTATCTATTTTTATTTTTATTTTAATACGACATCTGATTATTTTTGTCAATATGGCAGTCATTATTGCTCAAGATGAACGTCTTTTTCTTATCCAAAAAACACATCTTTTTGTTCAAGACGGCTGAATTTCCTTAGCCTTATTTTTCTATTCATTTACTTTTTTTACAGTGGAATATATCATCTGACCTTTGTTCCAGTTCTCTATATAACTAAACTTTTTTTTTTTTGATGATTTTAACGAAAGATAGCAGTATATAGTACTGCCATACCATGCCATTCAAATAATTTTATATTGGCATTACTATTTTACTCATACTAAATGGTTTAATTTTAATAACGGTTTAAATAGGCATAATGGGAACCCAGTGGTATCCTATTTTACTGTATTTTTTTATTTTATTTTTAATTTGTAAAATAAACCAATAACCATTTATCTTTCTTTTTTTTTAATGTGTTTTTTAATTATGTGACTTAAAAAAGAAAGAAATTGAGGAAATAAAAAAAAATCAGAAGATTATGTATAAAAAACGATTTTTATTTGAAATTATGCATTAAAAGGTAGCATGTTGATGAAACTACTTTTGTTTTCACTTTGGTATTAATATAGAGTATTTAGTATTAATTATATTCCTTGATATAGCTATTATATTAAGTATTTAAAAAGAATATTAGAAACCGTAAATTACTCTTTTACTAAGAATCATTTATGAATGTGAATTTTCTCTTATAGCTTTCAAAAAAGTTCCCAAAATGTGCGCGTGGTAATGTCTTTGAAAAAAAAGAATATAAAAAAGATGTATAATACTTTAGAGTTATGATAAAAAACTCAGCACTTATTTTTTTTTGAATATAAAAAATTTTGCAATACTTTTTTTTCTCACTCTTTAGCTTTTTTGTTTTCCCTCCCCTCTCTTTTTCTTTAACTCCATTTTATTTTTTTTCACTCTCAATTGCTTTTTCTCTTTTGTTATTATTATTATTATTATCATTATTATTGTAATGATTACAGCTAGCTCAACATCATTACAAGAATATCTAGGAAAAAAATATCCTGAATTTAATGAAACAGTTACCAGCGATCGTTTAAAAGATTTATACGCAGACTTTTCCAATCCTTTAGACTTTAAAAAATCTACAACCGATAATTATAAATATTTTTGGCGAACTATTATTCTTGATTGCAATCTTGGAGGATATCTAGGCACCTCACATTATTATTTAGTGTTTGACATCAATAGCCTTGCTGAATCATTTTATCGATCGGATGTTGGAAAACCTTTGGCTTTAGAATATGTTATGGTATACATACATACATACATACATACATATATATATATATATATATATATATACAAGCAGATATCATGAACCACTAGATAAAGAAAAAAAAAAATCCCTACATTCTCATTCTTCACTCTTATGATCACCTACCCACTTACTCATATATATATATATATTTATTTATTATTTAGAGCTATTTAAAAAAAATGGAAGATATTTTACCTATTGATGAATATATTGACAACTTTACAACTAGTACCTGGTTATCACGAATGTACGATACAATAATAAAGACTCCAGTACGATGGTCACTTTCAACAATAGTTAATTCTACCACAACCACTACATCATCCTCTCTCTATGTTTGTATTCCAAGTATTCAAGTCATATCAGAAACCATTTTACAGCGATATCGTAAAGAAAAATCGTATCTTAGTTGGATCAATAAAATATTAACGTTTAATGAATTTTGTTCTAAATATGAAAAATATAATTCTATAACATTAACAGAAGGGGATATCTGGTTATTACTTAAATATATGAACTCTCATTTTGGTGTTACATTAGATCCTGAAGTACAAGGTTATGGAAAAACACATCTGGCAATTAAGTTTCCTAAATATAATGAACATGATCTCAAATTTCATTCCACACCTGAAGATATCACGGATAATGACAAAGCTGTGATTAGCTTGAAATCAACTTGTGAAGCTCTTCATGATCAAGTAAAAGATTTGGAATTAAAAATGGAAGAGTAAATTATAAAATATATTAAATATATGTAAAAATTAACAGATGATGAAAATTTTTAGCTAGCTATGCTAAATGATTTTATTATAAAAATAGATTGGTCAAGCAATGTTTAGTTCATTCTACTAAAAAACAAAAAACTCAAGCATTATATTTGCTTAAGCGAAAAAAACAACTGGAACAAATATTAGACCGTCGTTTAAAATCACTTGATACCATTGAAACCATATTACTTAAAATTGATTCTTCACATAATGACCTTCAAGTAATATTTATATGATTATTTTATATATATTTAAAAAAAGAAAAGAAGAGAATGGATCAAAGATACTTATTATATATATATTATTTTATCTTTAAACTAGGTAATGCAGGCATTTAATGTAGGTGCAGATACTTTGAAACATATTTTAAGCAACAACAACATAACAGTAACAAGTGTTGATGAAACCATCCAAAAAATTCAAGATGCATTAGAAGACCAAAAACGGATTGAAGACGCTATTACATCAGGAATGAAACAAGCAACGTATAGTTATGATAATGATGGTCACGACGAAATAGAAGATGAAACATCGAAAACAATATTAAAAGAAAAACGCCATTGGGATCAAGTAGATGAAGATGATGATAAAAGTATCGATGTAATAAAGCCAGTTGAAACCACTTATCCTTTACGTTCTGATTCCGAACTTGCTAGATTACATACCATTTTATCCGAATTACCTGAGATACCTATTCGTCCTCCACCAAAATCTAAACAGAGACGACAACAACGACAACAACAATTAGCATGATTTTCACTTTTTATACAGTAATTCATTTACACTTTATACTAAATACATTCTTATTATTTATTTTTTATCATTGTTATTATACTCTTATCATATCTTTTTTTTTTTGTTACTATATTTTATTTTATTAATCTACCATATATTGTGCATTTATACCCATTTTTAAACTTATTTTAAGTTGTATTATCTAAAAAGCAAACTTTTATTTTATATAATAAACAAATGAATATATCTATATAATGCTGACGTATTATTGACGATTTAACTATTCTTAATTCTTTTTATTTGAGCTTCTAATCCTATTGCTATTAAGAGTTCAATAAATAAAATAAAATAAAATAAAATAAAATAAAATAAAATAAAAATGAATAATAATGAAAAACAACATGACATATTTATTACCCCCTTTCCCTCATTCTTTTTTTATTATTTTGTTTTTTATATTTTAACCTACCAGCAAAGACAAGAGCAACACCTAACCATTGGCCCAAGCTTAATGTATGATTGAACCAAAAGACACTTAAAAGCATAGTAAATAACTTTCTAGTAACAGTTACAGTAACAAGACGAAGACTACCATAATGTTGAAGGGTATAAAAAATAAAACATTGACCAAGAGCACCACATAAACCAAAAAGTAAAATATCACGAATCACAGCAGGGTGGGTAGTGCAAAAATCAATGGCTTGCCACAATTCATTATTATAAGGATGTAAAAGAAGGTAAGAAGCCGAAAAGAGAGATCCAATGGCGTTCATATAAAACATCATGTGTTGTCCACTAACTATAGAAGCATATTTATGAAAGATTTGATCTTGCGTAGCATTAGTTAAACCATCAATGGCCAAGTTTGTACAAAGTAAAAAGAGACCCCATAAAGAATTTGTTGCAGCAGATTTGGAATTAGTTGATTCAACATTATGGTAAAGCATAAACATTGATACACCAGCTGTTATAAGTGCCACACAAAGATATTTATAGAAGGGAAAACGGCGGCGATAAACAAGAACATTCATAAACATAACAGGTACTAATTTACATGATTTACCTAAAATCATGGTTGGATAATCAATATGTTTTAAAGAAGCATAGCCAAAAGGAGATCCAATACAATTAAAAAAAGCGACCTGCGCATATTTTAAATATAGTTGTTTAGGTGTAGACTTTAAATTGATTTGACGACCACTTGCTTTGACATATAAAAACGCTACTAAGGCAGCGATCATAGATTGAATTAGATTAAGGACAATAAAAAATTTAAATTTTTTTGGTGCACTTTCGCTTCCATACGGTGTTGTACTGACTCTTTCTTGTACAACTCCCCATGTTAAAAAGCATACATAAATGCCCACAACACAGAGAGTAAATCGAATCATTATTAAAAAAAAAAGAAAAAAAGTTAGGAGATAGTTGGAATGATATGAAAAAAAGAGAAAGAGAAAAAAGAAAAAAAAAAAGAAAATAAAATTAATTTATGTTGTCGAAAAATAATTGGCTCCACATTGAAAAAAATTAAAAATGCATTAGCCTTTGGAACCCAGCCAAAAAAAAAACATTCATGCCAACAAAAACTTTCTTATTTATACTGATCTCGGCCGCCTCTCTATTTATAGCCTATTGTTATATTATTATATTATATTTTTATTATTTATTATCATTTAATATAAAATAAATTGAATTGTTAAAAAACTGATATTACTTTTAATATTCATAACACGACAAAAAATAATAATTAAACAGTGATCATTGACTAATATTAAAAATTGTAATGCTCAGTTAAATATAAAACAACATATGACTATAAAAAAGTCCGGACTTTAAATCTAAATTTTTCTCTTCTTTTCCACTTTAATTTTTTTTAAAAAAATCATTATTATTTTACTTGTAAAAATAAAAATAATATGATTACAAAACGTAGACAAAGTTCTAGTTATGCTGAAGAACTTTTTGAATTTGTTGACTATACTTCTGTTTCAAACTTTGAACGATTAGTTACAGCCATAGAGGAAATCTTATTATCTTGGGGTGTTAAAGATGGCTCACATGGTGTTTTTTCGGATACAGCTCTTAGTACTAATGCTAAAAAAAATACTACGACTTCCAACTCTAATGAATATGCTCGTCATGAGTCAATATCAGTTGGTGATGAAGCTTATAAATTAACTTATTATTGTCATGCTATATCGCTCGGTCAGAATGCTTTAACAAAATATCCCTTTTCCTTTGACGAGTTTTATTTGTTTAATCCGCCACAACAAGTATCAAATGACACAACCAAAGTGTTTCATCCATTGCATCGCTGGACAGGAATAGATCGATTTTTCATTTTAACCCCTGTATCAGATTCTCTTAAATCAAAACTTTTTTCCTCTTCTAAAAATTCAGTGGATATACACCAGTCGAAATATTTGATATCAGCCTGTTCTACTGCCTTCAACAATCTTCATTGCTCAATACCTGTATTTATACAAATAGGACAAGCTAGATATCATACTTTTAACGGATACATGTTTCAGCAGGATGATAAAATGGATCTTGATATTAGATTTGAAATGTCGGTGATACCTACTCCAAATTTACGCTGTCATATGTGTGATTTTCTGGATCTCTTTACTCAAAAATTAGATATTCATCGGTTCAATAATCGTAATAACCATAGTAATATATATATATCATACATATTCTAATTTTTTTGCTTGCTTTATTTTGTTTTATTTTTTTGATATATTTATTATTATTATTATTATCACTAATAGGCGTAGCACCATTAACATTACACGATAAACAAAATACTTTGACAGGTGCAGCATTCACATACAATCTTAAAAATTGGTTTGATGAAAATTGGAAACAATGGGATGATACAAGTGATATTTTACGTAAAAATATAAATAAATCTATTCGGTCCGAAAACAGCATGTGTATAGATATAATAGATTCAATGAAGCCTCTACCACCTTTACCATTTGGTTCCTATAATGATCCTCTACGAACATTAACACTAAGTACAATATTTCCCTTAAGTAATACGTCACACTACCTTGAAAATGAATTAAATAATAATATGGATGCTTTAACCGCCAAGTTTTGGATCATTACAAGAGAGTTTGCACAGTTGTCACAACAAAGAGGTTATTTATCAACGCTATTGAGTCAATTAATATCATCCTGGATTAAAGATCCTTCAAATCGTGACTACTTGGCACCTTATGACAGCAACAATAATAGTAACATGATGGATAATTTAACAGAAAGAGATTCAGGAATTATGAGAAATTTAATTCATGCCGTTAGTCAAAACAGAGGTTCCATACCAACAGTAGCACAAACCGGTCAAATTACTTTTATGAAAACAGATCAAGTAGAGGATATAGTCAGCGCAGTATTTGATTTGGAAGAAGGACATCGTTATACTGGGAAAATGTACAAAGAATATATACAATTAAGGGACACTAATGATGATATATCACTTTATACCTCTCAATCACTTGGATTAAGGTTACGGAACGGTACTATAGCACCTTGGAGATCCTTTTTATGGAATTTACTTGTTTATGGTTTACATGCTTTTATAGAAATATCTAATGGCAACGGATCTACTTCATCCACCTCTTCTTCTTCGTCATCATCATCATCTTATATGGGATTTTTAAGGATATTATGGGTTGAAGTCTTACGAAGAATTCGCTGGCACTGGGAGCATTTGGTACCAATCCCAAACGTTGATCCACATTTATACCATCCATCATCAACTAATAATGAAGATAGTTTAGATAATGATCCTCAATATGAAGACACCCTTGGAATAGATTTAAGATATAATATAGTAAGTTATTAATATCAAAAGGAATTATACAAATAACAATACTGACAATAATAGTATTAAATATATATCTTTATATTTATGTATTTATGGTATATAGTTACATCAAAAATTAACAATGATAAATTGCTGTATTCATCAACGACTCAAGGAATCGGGCATTAATAAAAAATCAAAAGCAACACCTAAATCAAATAAGTCATTGAGTAACCAAACTAGCAAAAGTAATAACAATTTGACGGATACCTTAACAGATTTTTTGGAGGAAATAACAGATACAAAGGTACTTTAGTTTAAAAATTAAAAAATTAAAAATAGAAATAAATAATAAATACTAATACTAATAATGATGTTGATAAACATATGCTAATATATACAAACATATATTAACATTTTCTTTTTCAGAAAGAGATGTTAGTTGATTCTGATACCCCTTCAGATATTAGCGACACTGAAATGTTTTTCGATTCTATGGAAGATATTGAAACTATTATACCCATTAAAAACAAAGCAACAGCAAATACTAATTCATGTTCATCATCAATATCTGATGCATCTGAAGTCATACCACCAACATCAATGAATGAATCTTTTGTACGTTTAAATTATTCTTCTAGTACAGAATCAGATCAATATCACCAAGAGCCTAATGATTTTGGAGATATAGACGATTGGTTAGGTGTTAGCAAAGAATCAGAAATCAACGATCCAGATGCATATGAAGGGCGAAGTCACCAACACAAATCCATTTTACTTTTAAAAACCAACACACCGCTATGGGTTCCTATTACTCAGGTAAAATTTTAATAGTAGATCAAATAAGTAAGCAAATGTATGCATGTATAAAAAATAGATCAATTATAAAATATCTTATTATTTATATCATAAATAGAATCCTGGATTTATGACTGAAGATATGATTCAGCAACAGGCGGATGTATTTGAAAGTTTAGGAACTTCTGATAACGCTACTAAATTACGTGCCAAACTTCAGTCAGCTCAATTATACTCTGGTAAAAATAAAATAAGATGAACAATATTTTAAAAATATATTATAAAAAACTTATATACATATAAATAAAATTTCATTTAATTAGATATGCAAGCATTCAAAGCTGCCAATCCACATTCTATTTTAGAGGACTTTGTTAGATGGCACTCACCAAAAGATTGGATTGAATATCCTGATGATCCATCTTCTGGCCATTTAAGCTCGAGGATGTCTCAACCCACTAACATTTGGCAAGAACTTTGGAAGGTGATTCTTAATTATTTTTTTTATCACTATCGCTTTCACCATTAATATTTTAAAAAAATAATGAAAATATTGGCTGTATAGCTTTTTTTTTAATTTTATTTATTTATTTATTTATTAAATTAGTGCTCAAGGAGAATTCCTTCTTCTCGTCAACGTTCGCTATTTAACCTTAATGCAGAAGGTGAAAAAGCATTACATTATCTTGAAAGTATGCCTGTTTATGAAATGTTTTCTTCGTAAGTCTTTTATATATATTTTACAAGTATTATTAAATGAAAACTCGTAAAGATGATGAAATTATTAATAATATATAATGTTTTTATTATGATTATTATTTTATATATTACATAATTAACTAGACTTTTACCAACACTAGGTGTTATTATGTATGATACATTAGCTAGTCACCCTATTGTTAAATACATTCGCCCAGTTACAATGGGTATTAAACAACTTGGTGAAGAATTAATTAATTATCCTTGGGAATCACTAAAGTAATATAAATATACAATAATAATAGTTATAATATTCATAAAGTTAGAACAAAATTCGCTAATGATTATATGTATGTTTAATTTATTCGATTTAGGAATGGTAAAATAAACTTTGATGGAATAATCAATTGTATAAGGAAAGAAGAATCTCATATGTGTAGTGCTATATCTTTGCTTAGAAAGGTAACTTGAATACATATTAGTCAATTTTTAATTTTTATTTCTATATTATTGATTTATATTAATATATACATATAAATAAATTCTTCATATTAATAATAACAATAATACTCTAGTTTCCATGCCAATATAATCTTGTTGAGCGGTTGCTTCAAAATTCACAAACCCAGGTAGAAGAAGGGGAAGAACGCGATGTTGTATTTAATCTATATAAAAATGAATGTAAGTTACTGGGATATATATTTTTTGATCAGTTTATAAATATATACTATAGATGCATTAATTTTTTCATTTCTTTTTCATATGCTTTTTTTTTACGTCAGATGGTGGAATATCAAAACCTTCCTACAAAGAATTTATATTTTATATGAATAATTCAAATAATTTAGATACCCCATTACCTCAAAGACAGTATGTTTTATTAAATGACTCGGAATTACGAGTAGTAGATATGTACAGTATAGATGGACGTTATTGCTGATTTAAAAAACCAAAAACTAAAAAATGTATAATATCGGGATTTAAAAACTTTATAATAAAAAAATTTAAAGATTCCTTTTTTATTTTATTTTTTTCATTTTTCATTTTTTATTTTTAAACTTCTATGTCAACAGAACACGCTATACTTAACGTTGACGATTTAGTTTCTACACCTCACTCTTCTAATATGACTACGACACATAATAAATACTCAGTTCTTCTTCCTACTTATAATGAACGTGAAAATTTGCCTATTATTACCTGGTTACTTGCTAAAACTTTTACAGAACAAAAAATTGATTGGGAAATAGTTATTGTTGATGATGGTAGCCCTGATGGCACCCAAGACGTTGCTAAAGAACTCCAAAAGGTTTATGGAGAAGATCGTATTGTAAGTTTTTATATAAAAATATACCATACATTCTGCCATTATATTTATTAATGTATTTTGTTTATAATAAAAAATATATGAAAAATATGAAAATAATAATAACAATAAGGAACTCATACTTATTAGATATATTTCTATTCTGTATTATTTTATAGCAATTACGTCCACGAGCTGGAAAACTTGGATTAGGTAATAATAATAACAACGATAAGAATAAGAATGAGAATAAGAATTAGAATAATATATGCATATATAGATTAATATTATAGAGCGAAATATAATATAAATGTAAAGTCCAAATACATTTCTTATTGAAACTATTTCATTTATTTAGGTACTGCTTATGTACATGGTTTACAGTTTGCTACTGGTAATTTTATTATCATTATGGATGCTGACTTTTCCCACCATGTAAGTTTTTAATAGATTTTGATTGATGCTGTATTATATATATATAAATATATATTTATAAATCATTTTACCAATGCTATAATATCTTTTTATTTAATACTATTTTTAATATTATTTTTATATCACTGTTATTATAATCAAAAGCCTAAGTTTATTCCTCAAATGATAAAGTAAGTATGCATATTTGAATAGTAATAGCAATAACGGTAAATTTATAGTAATGTTCAATTTCTTTTCTAATTGTCTTTTTTCTTTTGCCTTTGGTTTTTAGACTTCAGACCGATAATAATTACGATATTGTAAGTGGCACACGTTATTTACCTGGGGGTGGTGTATACGGATGGGATTTAAAACGAAAACTTGTTAGGTAAATGTCACTCAAAACATAATATAAGGATAAAAATAAAAATGAGTGAATGATATACATCTTATTAATACATACGTATATATATTATAATTATATAGTCGAGGCGCCAATTATTTAGCTACCCTTTTATTAAGACCAAAAGCATCTGATTTAACTGGTAGTTTTCGGTAAATATATAGATAAATGGTAAACTTTCTTTTTTTAACTTTTTTTATGATCTTTTTTTATTCTTTAAAACATAGGTTATACAAAAAGGACGTATTATATCAACTTATTAATGCAACGCTTGCAAAAGGATATGTATTTCAAATGGAGATGATCGTAAGAGCACGTCAATTTAATTACACCGTCGGTGAAGTACCTATTACATTCGTAGACCGCGTTTATGGAGAAAGTAAAATGGGTGTTTCTGAAATAACTCAATATGCACAAGGTGTTTGGCGACTTTTTACAACCGTTTAATATCATATTTACTTTTTTATTAGACTTTTAAACCATACGTAATTCCATTTAATACTTTTATAACCATAAAAAATGATAATAAATAAAAATAGGGTATCAATTAAAAATATTAACTAATTAATTAGAGTACTGTGTAAAATATTTAGTGGTAATGACTGGGTTTAAAAAAGCAATCATCCTGTGTTTTTTATGCATAGTTTAATGGAAAGAAACACTCCTTTCTTTAAAGACAATATTAGTAGTAGATAAATCTGTAATCTGCTAATTTTTAATTTTATTTTTTAAGTTCAATCAAAAAAAATTATATATATACAATAGAAGCTAATTATTTTATTCTATATTTTCTTTATTCTATATTTATATATATATATATCAATTTGATATTACAATAGATATTTTATTTATTAATATAAAATACATACATATGTTTATATAAAACTATATAGTATATAATAATGAAAATAATCGATGTATGAACTGTTTAAAATAGCTAAATAGTTGAGATAAAGACTTTTTATAAAAAGAAATACAATTGACAGCATACATAAACATATATTAATGTTGAGAATCAATATCAGAACCATGTAACATATCGTAAGAAGAAGAACCATCTTCAGAAGGAGCTGCAGGGGTACGGATAGAAAAATTAGATAGGTTATCATCATCACCATCATTTAAAATAGAAGTATTACTACTATGTTGTTGTTGTTGCTGTTGGCTTGGTACAGTATTCCAGGAAGTTTCACTATGACGATCTTCAAATTGATTGATTGTTTGAGGAAATCTCATGTTATTATTTTCTTTATCATCATCATCGTCATCATCTTCAAAAGCCCAAGGTTCGTGTGGTATAACCAACTCATTACTACCAATAGATTGTTGTTTTAAAGCTGTTTGGTTACTTTTTAAAGATGAAACACTAACAAAAGGTGATGATATTGAGTTACTATCACTTTTATTTTGCTGATCACTATGTTGATAATGAATAGCATGACTATTATTAAGCTGTTCTGGAAAGATGGATGCATCTATACGATGATCAGAAAAGGATGAAGACGAAGGAGAATTGGATAAAGAAGATCTTGGAGGAAGAGGTGGGGGGGTTTGATGTGCAGAAGAGAAAAGAGATGACTGGAAAGGATCAGATGTAACCGAAGAAGCCGAATGTTGACTCTGGGATATTTCAGAATGTTGACTTTGAGATAATTCAGAAAGTTTACTCTTAAGAAGGCTGTTGGTTTCTACTGATAATTCATGTTTTCTTCTTTCTAAATCCATTTCAGCTTGTTCTAGTAAAGAGTTTTCTATTTCAAGTTGTCTTTTTCGTTCAATAATTTTTGTTTCCATTTCTGATAATTCATAATTTGCGTTATCGTACCATTGCTATATTATATGCATGTATATAATAAATAAATAGAAAAATTGATAAATGAATTAGTAAATACAAATATAGTATGATCTTTTTTTTTTTTTTCTTTTTTTCGATATAATAATAATTAAAATTGTATAATATCATATATATAGTACGATTTTTTAAAATAATAATTTCCATTTCCTATTTTATATATATAGTTCACCTTATCGTCATCAAGCTCATAGTTGGAGTGTTTATTTTTTCTTTTACGAAGTTTTTGTTGATCCCTAATATGGCTTAAAGGTCTATTATCGTCATCGTCATCACTATCTGAAGGAAGCTCAAATTCATTTGATCCAGGATGTCTGTGTGTATATCTAATATATTCTTCATATTCTTGGCGTTCTTTATACTTTTCATAATGATTCCTTGCTTCCAATGATCCTATAATAGCTAAAGCAATCCCACTACCAAGAAGAGAAATCCAAACTAAAGGATGCATATTAAATTAATAGAAGTAAAAATAACAAAAGAAAGTAAAAGAATAAAACGATGTAATATGTGTATGTATGTATATATATATGTATATATATAATATACAAATAAATATATTTATAAGTATAAAAAAAAAATTGAGAAAAAAGAAAAGGAGAAATTTTTTTTAATTGCCAAGATTATATATTTTTTTAACGCATGATCAGATTTATTTACTTGCTTCATAAAATAACAATAATAAATCATATTAGTACATTAAAAAAAATTAATAAATTTTCAAAAAAATAAAATTATTTCTATTGTATTCTTTATAAAAAAAGAAAAAAATTACCATTTAGCATTAGAATAGCTTTAGTTGAAGAAGTAACTTATTCACATAAAGTATAAAGAGCTAATAAAACCTTAGAAATGACATCAGCGAATTTTCAGTTGATAATGATTGCTTATCCTTTTTAGGTTCCGTTACCAAATTTAACCAATCTACGAGTATCCATATAAATAATCCCACAACCACCTTTAGCTACTGCGGTAAACCCAGTTTTCTTTAATTGAATACTTTGCTGAAGCCCAGAAATACTAATTCATTGGTTTTGTTATTTACTATAAATAGAATTCTCAAAAACAGAGGGTAAAAGTCCTTGTTTTAATTTACCAGTTATTGGATTGTGTATATGATGATCTGGATTCAAAATCTTTAAAATCAAAACGTGTGTACCACATCCATGGTCATCACTTATTATTTGTGTATACATGCTTCAGTTGTTTTGGCTAATAAACCATACTTTTCCTATTATTATAACTATTATTGTTGTTATGTAATTACTATCTTATTCTTAGATAGCGCAGAATGAGCATAAAATTTTTGAGCTTCATAGATAATAACAATAATAATTTTTGAACTGTTATAAGGATCCTAAGTCTATCATAATTGAAGTTAATGATCCGTCCATATAAAGCACATTTGATGTATTAAAAAGGGTTTGTTAAAATTTTGTTTAATATCGTATTGTTTTTCCAATGGAAAGAAATGGTTAATATATTCTAAATTAGCTTCTCGTCTTTTTTCTCTTATTTTTTTAAACTTTTGTCTGTTTTTTAGGGATGCCCACCATATTATTGTTCGCTATAGCCTTTCATAATCAGTAAATATCAATACTTTTTTTAATATATATATATATATATATACACTTTGATTAACCAACAAGATATATATTATTATTATTTTGTAGATGATTTGTAATGCTTATTTTTTTTATTATTTCATTTTTTCTTTCGTTCTTTTTTTATTAATTTTTGATGAGTCAATTATCATAATAAAAGTAATAACAGCATTAAATTAATACCAATTCATATATAGGAATATAACAATAATAATATAATGTTTCATGGCAATTGTTACTTTGTTGTATAATGAATTATTGTTATTATTCTTTCTCTTCATGTATTGTTTGAGGTATGTTTCATTGTTTATATAAATAAAGAATGAACAATATACATATTGGGTATAGATATTCATGTATATATTAGATTATTTTTTGTTCAAATATATATATATATATCCCATGCTCTTTATAATAGATAATAATTAATCTTACAATTGATTGTTGAAAAATAATTTAGTAGGTAAAAAAATAAAAGATAAAAAAATTTGATCTCAGCTTACACCCTATTTAGGAAAAAGTAGCATAATACTTGTACATCTTTTTGTAAGCTTTATTTATTATTTATTATTTTTATTAGTCCATTTAGATATTATATAATATTAAAACGCAAATAAAATGCATTAAAAAAAAATATGAGAATGAATTAAACAATTTTGACAACGTTTTAAAAATATAATCTATAATATGTGGGACTTTTATGTAGCCGAACTTTTTTTTACAAGTATGTTCATAGTAAAGTCTTTAATTTTTATCTTTTAAAATTTATTTGTTTGTTGTATCAAATAATATAAACTATTACTTCATTTTAAATTAATAAAGAATACCTTTTCTCTTCAATAATGCATTTATTAAATTTTATTGACTTTTGATATTTAAAAACTAAGCAACATGTCTAAGTATCAATTTTATTCATACTTGACTACACTTTTTTCATATTTCTACCTTTATATTTACTCTTATATTTTAAATTAGAATTTTTACTGCCAACAATTTTCCTTGGCAAATTTTTTCTTTTCAAAAAAACAAAAATAAAAAAAAAAGTATTTTTAATAAAAAAAAGTGCTTTAAAATATCTTTTGTAAAAATATCAATAGGGAATATAAAATAATATAAGAAATATATAATGAACAAAATAAAGTAATTTAAGATTAAATACAATACAAATGATAATAATGTACTAAGTAAATAAGTTATGTAAATAAATAATGTATATTAAGATTTGATACAAGTGCCTAACTCTGGAGGTTCAGAAGAAACATTAGGTGTTGCAGAAGGTGTTAAAGGTTGAGGTAACTGTTGAGTAGAACTGGTATTAGTAGTAGTAGTCGCACGATTATGAGCCATATGTGCCTTAACAAGATGGCCAGCAGCTAAAGCAGCACATAAAGATAATTCTCCAGCCATCACAGCAGCACAAATAATACGAGCTAAACGACGAGCATTTTTACCAGGTTCTGTAGGATGAGGGCCACGAACACCCAACATATCTAACATAGATTGTTGAGGCGGTAAAATAGTACCACCCCCAATTGTTCCTACTTCAATACTAGGCATTGTACAAGATATATGTAAATCTTTTCCATCATTGACTGCTTTCATCAATGTAATACAATTGGAACTTTCAACATTTTGAGCAGGATCTTGACCTGTAGCTAAATAGATCGCCGTCAAAATATTGGCAGCGTGAGCATTAAATCCACCCACTGAACCTGCCATGGCTGATCCAATTAAATTTTTACTAATATTTAATTCCACTAAAGCATCCACCGTAGTTTTCAATACCTTTTCAACAATTGTACCAGGAATTGTTGCTTCAGCAACTACCGATTTTCCACGTCCTTCAATCCAATTGATTGCTGCAGGTTTTTTATCCGTACAATAATTACCAGAAAGTGAAATAATTTGCATATCAGGGAAATATTCAGATAACATACCAAGAGCTTTTTCACATCCTTTTGAAATCATATTCATACCCATAGCATCCCCCGTTGTAGTAGAAAATCGAATAAACATCAATTTACCAGCCAAGGCCACTTTTAATTTACGAAGTCTTGCAAAACGAGAAGTAGAATTAAACGCTTCTGTGATGATTTCGTTGCCATCTTGCTCAATCCATGTTTTACAAGCTGCTGCACGAACTACCGAAGGGAATTCAACACAAGGGCCACGTGTCATACCATCTGCTGTTACTACAGTTGATGCACCACCTCCAGCATTAATAGCTTTACATCCACGAGCAGCGGAAGCGACTAAACACCCTTCTGTAGTTGCCATAGG
Source organism: Cunninghamella echinulata (assembly GCA_025201675.1). Lineage (NCBI taxonomy): Eukaryota > Fungi > Mucoromycota > Mucoromycetes > Mucorales > Cunninghamellaceae > Cunninghamella > Cunninghamella echinulata. Next base: position 22,449 of record MU612203.1, read on the forward strand.
AATATGAATAGGTTCTCCATCAATATTTAAAGGACCAGCAATACCAACAGGAAGGGGCATATATCCAATTACGTTTTCACAACAGGCACCCATCACTTTATCATAGTGATAGTTTTCTAGAGGTAAAGCACTATGTTCTAACGTTTTTGTTATCGATGCACGTGAGATTAAAGACCGACGAATACTAACAGCACGTTCAAGATCACCAAGGGTTTTTTCTAACGCATAGGGGGCTATTTTACCAGCTTGAACTAACAATAAAACTTCTTCATCAAGTAATTCATCAGGTGATTGTAATAATGATACACAAGTATCAAGACTTCTTAGTTCTTTTGATATTTGCTGTTGTTGACGTAAATGATGTTTATGGTGCGTCTGTTTTTTAACGGGGCTAGATATAGTAGGTGGAGGGGTAGCAGTGGTTGCATTTATTTTATTTTCACGTTGATCAGATGTTGATGCAATTGTCATAATAGGCGATGCCACATGACTAGATGATGGCGTACCCATTGCTTCATTGATTCTTTGTGGCTGTTTAGCGACGTTAAATAAGTATGTGTTGAGGAAAAGAGAGACAAATAAAAAGACAGTCAACCATTTACTAATGACAGGGTGTTGGATATAAACATCATAGATATTAAACAGGGAAGTCAAAGGCTGCGAAATGAATTTAGGAATAATGTTCCATCCTGATTTGGCTGTATGGAACGTCAAAGGAGGGAAGACTTCTATCATTAAAGGAAATGTGTTGGCAGATGACTGTTTATAACTTTTCAAAACCTGATCCAAAACTTCAGAAATACCAGGTTGAGTAATATCAATTTGAGGTCCGGATTCAAAAGTTGAGCAAATATTAAACAAATGCATACCAACGAAGCCAACGATCTATAATATATATAAAAGTTAATTTAATCAAATATATTCATGAAAATCAAATAATTATAATAACAACATATTTTTTTTTTTACCAATAATAATTTAATGCGGCCAATAATAGGATCATCAGATTTTTTAGGATTGTTCAAATTACTCATTCCGGCATCACTATCACTAAAAGCTTTGACCACAGTTCTTCCAATAAATTTAGTCTTGGTAGGTGCGGAAGTCGTAGATGATGATGGGTTACCTATTTTTTTTGTATCTGTTAAACTATTAATTTCACGAATTCTTCCAAGCTAGTTTTTTTTTTTAAAAAAGAAAATAAAAAAATGAAAAAATGAGTAAGTTGTAAAAATATATAAATTTGAAATATATATACATATTTATATATTTATTATGTATTATTATTATTTTACCTCTAATTTTAAAGCAAGTAAAGCAGTATACCAAGTAAACATAAAGAAAAGATCTAAAGTCAACAAGATGGCACTTAATAGACAAAATTCATGTAAACCACCAATACCAGTTTTAGCACCCAAACATAAAACCGTAATTTCAATAAAACAATCACGAGCAAGAGGTAAAGCAACGCTCTCTACAGCATTTGTAACAGTATTTCTAATATCTTGTTTAGTAATAGGAGATGTTTTGCTTGCTTGCAATACACTTTTTGTTAACTTATAATGCCGTTCAAACCCAATGGTTACGACAAGGAATGGAAGAGCTTCACTATAAATATAAATAAAAGATAAAAGATAAAATAAAATAAATAAATATATATATAAGGTTTATTTTTTATTTTATTTATTTTAAAGTGACTTACGCCAAAACGGTTGCATGAACATCTACACCAAGCATATGGACCAATAAGAAGCCAAGTATAAAAGAAAAGAAACCATTTACAATGACAGCCGTTGCCAGAGTATATCTTGATCCCATGGAACGCATATTCATATAAAGAGAGATAATAGTAGAAATAGCCATGATGTAACCAACCAAAACCACAATGACATCCACTTTATCAGCGACTTGAATTAACTCTTTTAAATGTAAAATCACATTACGAGATAAAATAAATAACCAAACCAAAATGTTTTCTTGAGAGTCAGATGCATTCATGCTAGAGACTAAGTCACCAGGTGGTAGCGTAGCCACTTTGTGTTCCCAAATATCTGCCAGGTTTTTTCTATAATTGGAAGATGCATTAAACACATAAGATAACAATAGATCATGGTTAGAAGGTAAAGTGATGGGGTCCACTTTCATACATCGTGTATTAGAAGTAAGATCATTGTTGTTGTTGTTGTTGTGATCGTGTTTATAGCATAAATCTTTAATATAATTAAATTGCTTAACTCCATTATCGGGAACATAAATATCATTTTCTATTTTAGTTTGAAAAGGCTGTAAAAAGTTCAAGTATTCAGAGTCTATTTCTTCTTGCTGCTGTTGAGAATCCTTTTTATGACTGATAATAATTTGTTTAATACTTAAACGAGTTGAAGGTGTGTTATTTATATCATTATTATTATTGTTATCATGATCGGTGAGGACTTGAAAAGGTTCACCGTGAATAGAATATATTATGGTTGAAGATAATCTAGTATTTGTTGTCGTAGATGAAGTTCCAATAAATAATTCAGAAGTACGTGCCAAATTAAATAAATAAAAATAGGCAAAAGAAGATACCATCAATATAGCTACTATCATTTCTATTGGATGTCTAACTGCAAGTCTTGACATACGAAAGATACCCTTTTCTAATAAAGCGACAGACGATCTTGATACGCCATTATTATTTATTCGAAGTAAAAAAGGCATTTATATATTTATCTATATTTATCTATATATATATATATTATATACGTACTTTGATAAAAATAAATCTATCAAAAATAAAAGAATAAAAGAGAAGAGAAAGAAGAGAAAGAAATAATTTTTTTATAAAAAAAAAAAAAAAAAAAAAAAAAAAAAAAAAAAAAAAAAAAAAAAAAAAAAAAAAAAAAAATTTTTTTAAAAAAAAAAAAAAAAAAAAAAAGAGCGACTAAAATAAAGTGCCACTAATATTAGTATTAAAAAAAAGTGAAAGAAAGAAAGAAAAAAAAATTTTTTTTGGGGGGAAAAAATTATTTTAAAGCGCTATAAATCCGCCAATCAAAAATTAAACATTTGAGACAAGATAACAAAGAGAATAAATAAATTGCCTACCTGCCTACTACCTATATCTCCTTTTATTTCTATTATGCATTAACTTTAATTATTTAACTTTTTAAAAATTTTCTTTATATTTTTTTTTTCATATTTAAAATAAAAATGATTATAATCAACTATTATGTTTTTATTTCTTCTAATTAAAATACATTCTAAGTAAATATAATGAACGGAACAGCTTCTTGAACTAAACTTGTCGTCATATTTTCTTGACTTAAGTATTGTGTAGGAAACGTTACCAAATGACCACGGATTTTATTAAGATTTGAAACAACATCTTCACAATTCATTCGCCATGGATTTGCTATATGTCCAGGAGGTATGCGAGAAGGATCAGGGACAAAGCGTCGATGATATTCAAAAGTTAATACTAAAAAATAATAATGGTTATAAGTTTATTGTATTCCTAATTTTTTCATTTTTTCATTTATTTACTTTAACTCTAATTTATTTATTTTTACCTGTATCATCTGGCACACAATGGAAAACTCGACGATAAATACTTGTATTATTGGTTGCTGTTGCTTCCCATACATTATAAAAAAAATTATCATCTAGAGGATCCATGACTAAATTATCAGCATTCATTTGAGAATTTATTTGTTCTTTTGATTCATTATGCTGGTCCAATTTTTCAGGTAATAATCCCAAATGTTCCTTAAACAGATGCATACGTAGTGTTAATGCAAAACGTGCAGCTTTATACTAAATAATAAACAAAGAGAAAAATAGAATATAAAAAACGTTACGTATTTAGAATAACAAAAAACTTGATTTTTATTTACATCAAACAGGCCTAATCTTCATATACCCCCTTTAAAATATTAAAATCTGGCTCCTTTTTTTTTTTTTTTTTTTTCATCTTTAA
>MU612204.1:0-26253 GCA_025201675.1 Cunninghamella echinulata
TTTTTGGTAATGTATTAATAAAAGTAAATTATTATTTATTATTTGCAAAACACTCACCTGATATAATATGGATTGTTGACAAAATGTGTTTTTTGGTAATTTATAGAGTGATCACCTTTTTTTAAAAAAAAGACACAAAAACAAACAAATAAAAGTTAATAATAATAAGTAATAAAAACATAAAATCTAGAATATATAATAATAGTAATAATAAAAAAAAAACTCTCCAGCATTTAAAATTGATTAAAATATGCAGTTGAAAAAAACAGCGGTGCTTGAATTATTGGAGACCAACTTTAAAAAAATAAAAAGTCTTTGCTTTAAATTATTTTTTCTTCTACATTATTCTCTTGTTTTTTAAAATTAATAAATAAATAAATGCTGGTAGCTGAAAAAGTTTTTATACAAATATCTATTACAGAAGGTGCTGTCAGTAAAAATAAGCAATGGTTACGTGGACTTCCTGATTATAGTGATATGATTCGACGTCGACTTCCTGATCAAGCTGTAATAAAGAAATGACTTTATTATTATTATTATAATTCCCAAATGCCATTTTGAATTTTATTCACTAACTATTATATATATTTGTAAAGTAGATTACTCTTAATGAAATTATTCGTTGGAATGTAGGTGGTCGGTGGATTGAAATTAAGATACGCGATATTCTTCCTTCTAGTAATAAAGAAAATCAACCTTATAAAGTAGATCGTAACTCAACATATATTAACATTGAAACAACAAGAATGCAACCAGCATTAGATCATACGGTAGATATATTACAAAATGAACTATTGAAAAATTTAGTGGATATGATTCGTAAGTAATGTTATTGCTCTTGTATATACATTCATATTTGTATTATTAAATGAGAAAATAAACAATAGATTGTTTATATAGCATATACTTAATTTTTTTTTAATTTATATACTTATATATACATTGTTGATTTATATATCAGGGAGTAGTTTTGATCATATTACTTCTTTTCATCAACTTGGTATCCCAGTAGCTAAATCTATTTTAATCCATGGTGTAGCAGGTGTTGGCAAGACAACTTTAGTAAAGTAAGTTTTGATTCATCACGTATATATATAAAGAAAACCAAGATCATACTAATTAATAAAAAATACATTTTTTATTTTTCTATTGTTCTTTTCTATAATATGTGATAGGCAAGCAAGTCAGCATTTGGATTGTCAATTATTTGAAATATCAATTCAGAAATTACTCGTATTAAAAGAAGAATGGCCATTGAAAGAATTTGATAATTATAACCCTCTTCATTTGATACTCAATAAAGCAATGATTGCTTCCCCATCTATTGTATTAATAAAAGATTTAAATAATGTTGGAAAAGGTAAATTGTCTAATAACAATAATGATAAAAGAAGTAATACTCAATCGTTATCATTATTAGTGTTTATGATAAAGTATATTAACTAAAATGATATTAGAAAATGATAGGATTCTTGATATAATATATAATGAAATTGCCCGTATTCCTGATTCCGAAAAGGTAAAAATAATAATATTATAATAATAGAAAGTAGGTGATAACAATAAAAAGAGTAATCTCATGCTTCAGCTTTTACTATACATATATTACAGATATGTGTTATTGGGGTCGCAAGACAGCTGCAAAGTTTACCTGACCGATTAAAAAAAGTGGATATATTTAAACAGCATTTAACATACCCAATACCAACAATGTAAATTACATTTTTTAATATATATATAATCAATTGAAACTTTTAAAAAAATAAAAAAATAAAATAGGTGTAGTAATAATTTTTTTTTACATTATACTAATTAATGTGTATTATAAAATTAATATAGGTCACAAAGAAAGTTACTACTGAGATCTATGGTTAGTAAAATGAGTCTTGCACCTGTGAATAGTGTTGAAGATAAATTGGATTATTATATTACACAAATTTCTTTAGTAAGTTTTATCTTTTTTTATAACAATAATGAATATAATATATATAATCTTAATGATTATGATTACATTTATTTAAACATATATTTAGCGTACTTCTGGTTATGTCGCAAGAGATTTAAAAATAGTATGTCGAAACGCAAGTTTAAAGTCTATTCGTAAAAAGCATCGATCTATTGGTAATACTACTGATCAACTTGTACATGATTTATCTAAACTAAATCTGGAAAATGAAAGGTATATTTTATTTTATTTTTAGCTTTATTATGTATATATTCACAATATAAATGCTTGCTTTATTTTTTTTTTTTTGTCCTTTTCAATATATATTCTAATAGTTATACTGTGAATTGGTCTGATTTTGAATATGCTCTCGACAACTACCAACCTTCACAACAAATTGATATTGATATTTCATTACCTAAAAGATCTTGGGATGATATTGGAGGGTAAAGCCAGTAATTTAAATAAAAATAAAAATAAAATAATGACCTTGAAAATGTAAAATAACTTGTACTCAGTTATTATTATTATTTGTATTTGTATTATTTCCGTTTTTATATTTACATAGATATAATATGATTAAGAAAAGAATACGCCAATCAACTTTAACGCCACTGATGCAGCCCGAAGTATTTACTCGTTTAGGTATATTACCACCTTCTGGCCTTTTGTTATATGGTCCATCAGGTACATAAATATATATATATCCACATCTATATTTATTATTCTATGAAGTAATAATAAAATAAAAATAAACTTTATTGATAAATGAGTCATTTTTGAATTTAAATTAGGTTGTGGGAAAACAAGCATGATACAAGCATTAGCGTCAGAATCAATGATGAATGTTATATCTATTAACGGGTAAAAATTTAAAAAAAGGAAATAATACCACTTATATCAATAATATACCATATGAATGAAATGACTAATATTTATAACTTTCTTTATTTATTTATTTTAAAAATATAGACCTGGAATCTTTTCAAAATATCTTGGTGAAACTGAATTAAAAATACGTCAATTGTTTGCTACGGCTAAAAGAATTGCTCCTTGTTTAATATTTATTGATGAAATGGATGCTATAGGATCACGTCGAGGTAAAAGATAAAACATACATACACACTTATGCAAGCAATATTTGTATTCATATTTATTTATTTGTTTTTTACAATAATGATAGGATGGGATAGTAGTGAAAGTAGTGGAGGGGTTAATGAAAGAGTGCTTAGCACACTTTTAAATGAAATGGACGGTGTAGAAGGAAGACAAGGTGTTATTGTTATTGGATGTACAAATCGACCTCATCAAATTGATGATGCTATATTACGCCCAGGTATATCTGAATATATATAATGTTTATATATACAAGAATAGTAAAAGCTGATTCGTTGTATTTATTAGATTTATATTTACTTATTATGATTTTTAATATTATTTAGGTCGGTTGGATCAACTAATATACGTTGGTATGCCTACAGAAGAGGATCGCCAAGATATTATTATAAAATTAAAGAATAAAATAAAGATGGATAGTGATGTTGATATTATGAAACTTGCCAAAATAACCAATCATTGTACAGGTGCTGATTTGGAGCACCTTTTCAGGTAAAAGAAAAAAAATGAATATATATATATATATATATATATATAAAGAAAAAACATAAATAAATAAATAAATATATCTATGTGTGTGAAATGTATATTTAAACCTTATTATTTGTGTTAAAACCTTATCCGACCATCAATATATTATTATTGTTATTATTATTATATTATAAACAGGGAAGCAGGAACAATTGCACTCAGGGAAGATATAAATATAGACAGCATACATCAATGTCATATCGACCAAATTATAGATTCTATATGTGAAAGGGCCAGGGAGCAAATAGACGACGATATTCTCGCAATTTATGCGAAATTTCAAAGCGACCATTCGCTATAAATAAATACCTATAAACATCAATTACACAATATTAAATGGATAACATAGTTATTTTAATAAAAGATAATCATATGAAAAATAAGATAGATAGATAGATAGATAGATATATATATATAAGATATTTAAAAATAATACTAATAATAATAAATAATAAAAATAATGGCAGAAAGTAGAGAAAATAAAAAAGTGGTTATAACAAAAATAATAAAATAAAAAAAATACCAATAAAAAAATAGCAAACTATTTACAATGGAATATAGAGTAAGGTAAACTTGATAAAAATGATAATGACATAAATAAAAATATAAATGTATATCAATATATAAAGAAATCAACATTGGTTTCATTTTCTTTTTTAAATAGCAAGTACTGGAGCAACAATGGTACGACGTTTTTGTTGTTGTTGTTGTGAATAAGAGGATGAAGAAGAGAGGTTTCGTTTATTATGAAGTTGACCTTGTTGTTGTTGCTGTTGTTGTTTACGATATAATTCAGTATGTCTTTGATCCATTAATTTCTTTACTCTTTGATGATTCCTTTCCATGGCTTGTCTTAAAAAGTCACCAGCAGTTAGAGGATGATTATATTTAGTACGACCTTGAATAATAGCCGATTTATTTGCTTGGACAAAATAAGAAATATTATAACGAGATGATAAATCTTCACCCACCTTTGGACGATTGACACGGTAAAAATTACTTTTTAATACATCATCACTCCAACGCATCATCATATCACCAATATTACATATGATTTCATCTTCATTTGGTATAAGAGGGACCCATTGCTGGCCTTGAATAAATGTATTGACATCATCTCTACCTTGGCAAGCTTCTAAAACACTATGACAATTGCCGTCAGCCATTTTCTTTTTATTGTTATTTGGCTGGAAAGATAAGGTTAATGTATCAGGGTCAGTATGTGGCCCTGTTCTATAATAATCATCACTAAATTCAGTGTGGATATCAGTTAAATCAAGGTAATGCTGGAAACGAAGTGAATTCAAAGCATCGGGTTGGGTAATATCGTGGCAACGAGTAAAATAATCATACGGAAAGTTTAATCCAATAGCAAGGCATTCGAGGATCTTTTGTGATAAATCATTACACTGTTTCATAAAATGCTCTACTTTGGGTTTAAAATTGGGTACGTCTTGTTCGCTTGGCCATAAATCAGGAATATGATGGAATGTAAGTTGCATAGATTCTTTTAAATCAGGTAGTGCGGTTTGTGGACGGATCTATTTTAAACATAGTATTATTGTTTTTAAAAAAGAGGAAAGTGGATGAAGAAAAAAAAATAGTTTAAAAAATTTTCAGATTTTGTAGGTAGAATAAAAAGAAGAGCGGTAAAAAATAAAATAAAAAGTGGGGAAAAATATAAAAAATTTATATACCTGTGATAACTTTTCCCACCCAGCGTTTCTAGGTACATCTAATGAATATTTAGATTTAACATTATCGGGTAATGCGAAAAATTGTTTTCCAGTATCAAACATATCTTGAATATCATTACTATTAATCCCATGGTTCACAACTATTTTTTTAAAAATTAAATAATATATATATTTTTAATGAGTAAAACTTTAAAGCGATCATAGTATTCAATGTAAAAAAAATCATATAGTTATTTTATACAAATATATATATATACACCTTTTGATATAAAGTAAATAATTTTTTTTTTGTATAACCCAAAAAAAAAAATAAAAAAATAGAATATACCCTTCTTATTTTGTATTATTTACCATAAAAGAATCCATGTTCAGTTGATGCTGTCATAATATCTTTTACGATAATATCTTTTCTTTTATCAAAATCAGATAAATCAATACATTTGAATTTTCGTTGTGACATTATTTTAAGATAACGATAAGAAAAATAAAAAAATAATAATAAAGAAAGGAAGAGATAAAAAGAGAAGATTAAAAAAAAAGAATAAAAAAAATGAGATGATAAAAGATAAAAAAAAGAGGTCAAAAAAAAAAGTGAAAAAGTTATAATTTTATATGTTGAGGTATAATTAACTGTGTTTAAAAAATGATCTTAAACAATTTTTTTTCTTTTTGTATTATTGAAAATATACAATTAAAAAAGATCAGCCAATCATATGTTATTATATATGAATTAATCCATTTTCTATTATGTTAATAGAGGGTATAAATTGAATTTCCTTTTATTTTTATAATGTGAAAATGATAAATATTATACCTTACTAAGTTTTATTTTTTTTGAATATACTTCACAAATATACTCTTTTATTTTTTTTTAAAATTTAACCTTTTATATTATATTTACGTATTTGTTATTTATTTATAATTCTTATTTAAAATATTTATTTATTTCACATATATCTATATTACCGTCATATTTTGTATTATTATTGTTATGCATTAAAATTTTTTTTTTGTTTTTATTATGTTTATTTTAAAAGAATGCGTGACATATATATGAAATGATGTTTTTAAACTGATAATCATCATCAAATCTTTATTTGTGTTTTGGTAATACTATATTATTTTTTTAAAAAATAATAAGAAAAAAAATTGTAATAAGGTTAAAAAATATATGAAATGGAATAAATGAAATGATAAATAAGAATAAGAATAACCAAAAAGGAATTATAAAAGATTAAAAGGTAATAATCAAAATAAACAAAATAAAAAGTGGTAGTGCCCTTTTTATAATAAGTCACTGTGGACTTTAAAACCATTTTTTTATTTTCAAAAAAAAATTTAAACACCTTTTTTCTCTTTTACTCTCTTTATATTGAAAAAAGAATAAATAGTATAAACTATGACCACCCAATTATCTTTAGATCAGCTACTGAATAATAAAAAGGCTTCGCCTTTAATTGTTATTAATGATTCTATTCAGTGTTCGGCGTTACCATTATTAATAGAGTTTAGTCAGCGGGCTTTTGATACAGATCCTAATCACCAAGTAATTGCCATCTTGACAGAAACGTCGCCTTCCCTATACCTTCAACAGTTTCAAAATACAAAACAGTTACATATTATTGATGCTTATACCGATCCATATGGCTGGGAAAATGATACACAACCTTTTTATAACTGTGCGGATTTTGATCATATTCATAATATCAAGGAATTTGAAAAATATATTTTACCAAACGTTATGGAATGGATTAAAAAATCGCCTAATACAACTATTTTTATTGACGCTTTAAATTCTTTTTCTCAAGTATCTACTTACCGTACTTATCAATTTTTAAAGGCAATCGAATCTTTGACAACAGGTAAAATTAAAGATATAAATATGACAACAACATATATATATATATATATAAAATAAAATCGTTATTGTTTGATAACTATAGTGTAATGTAAAAAAAAAAAAATTGATTTATAACTTTTTTCCGTTTATGCAACTTTTTTTTTTTATGGCATATTGTTTTTTATACAGAAACCATTCGAGCTATTGTTGGCTATCATATGGATATGCGACCTATTCCAGATTATAATAATACTAATGTATTGCTACAACAATCATTACCGCCACATATAGACTCATTAAACCGATTAGCATCTGTGATTATTAGTTTAGAACCTTTAAAAGCACCAACTGCTCAATCAGAAAATCAAGCAAGATTAACAGGATTTGTTGCACAGGATACTTTCTCTTATTTAACTATTACATCTAATAATATTCATCGTGGAGCACTAGCAAAAATAGAATGGAGACGTAAAAGTGGTAAAGTTAGTTATGATACCAATGGATTTTATTTGGATACAAATGATAACAATAATAGAATTAAGGTGGTACCTACAAGTTATTTCGGTATTGAAAAAGAAGATGATATGGATAATGATGAAGAAAATAACAATGATAAGAAAAATGATAAAGATTCAACACCTGATCCAACTGCCAACTTATCTTTTAATTTAACTTTAACCGATGAGCAGCGTAAAACAAAAGAAAAATTGGTTCTTCCTTATTTGAAAGCACAACAAATTGAAATTGATGGTACTTCTTCCTCTTCTGCTTCAACATCTACAACAACCGGTGGTGCTATTTTTTATGAACCGGATGCTGCTGATGACTTTGATGATGAAGATCCTGATGACGATTTAGATATTTAGATGATTTTATTTATAATTAAAACAGTACTTCTTTAATAAATAAATCAAGCTCTATATATGAAAGAAAAATAATAATGATAGAATTATAGTCGTAATACCAATAATATATTATAAATTAATATAAATGGGATATTATATAGAATTTTATTGCTAAATTCTAAAATAGTTATTATTATGCTAATAATAATAAAGACTATAAATCATTTGGCATTATATTATTTTTAACATGATTTTTTAAAATAAAAGTTACACGATTGTCAATTTAACAAAAAATATTGGCTATAAAATATTCTGGGATTCAATTTAATTCTTAAAAAAATTGGTGGCATCCTTTTTTTTTTCTTTTTTTTTTTTCTTTTTCTCTTCCTTTTCATAATCGTTAGATTATGCCAAGATCCTTTTATCGTTTAAATACTATTATAAAATCAGCTATTCAAAGGAGTAAACATACAATGTCCGCTGAACAACGTAAACTCGAAATCACTCAAAATATTGCTGATGTTAGAGAAGCTATGAAAACAGTGAATCATAAAGAAAATGTAATAATTCTTTTAATTTAAAAGTAATAAACTTTTATTTAATATATAATTAATATAGTATATACGTATTATGTGCAATTTTATATTTTAAAAAATAGGCCCGTCTTGTAGCAGTTAGTAAATATAAGCCAGCAGAAGATTTAATGTATGCATATGAAGCTGGGCAACGCCACTTTGGAGAAAATTATGTAAGTAATATGATCAATATTATATATTGTAGATTTATTGTTACTGTGTTTTTATTCTGGATATTTTATATATTTATACCTCTACATGTTTATATTTATTATATTTAGGTTCAAGAACTTGTAGAAAAAAGTGCAAAGGTAATACATAATTAATTGAAATAATAATTATGATTTATCCACTTCAGCGTTTTATTATTTGTTTTTAAGACTTTTTTTCTTCCTTCTTAAATATATTATGTTTATTAGCTTCCTAGTGATATTGAATGGCATTTTATCGGTCATTTACAAAGTAACAAATGCAAAACTGTGGCAGGTAAGATACAATCATATTGTCAAATAATTATTTAAAATAAATAGTATAGTTTATAATTATTCTATATTTATTGACATGACCCAATATGAATATTTGATTATATTTTATTTTTATATTTATTTATATAGCTATTCCAAATTTATTTGCGGTCGAAACAGTTGACAGTATTAAGAAAGCCGATACATTAAATAAAGCTTGTGTTTCATGTGAACGTAAGGATCCTCTTCGAGTTTTCGTACAAATTAACACCAGTCAAGAAGATGCTAAAAGTGGAATTGCACCTGAAAAAAGTTTAGAAGTGTGTCAACATATTAGAGAAAAATGCTCTCATCTTAAATTAAATGGTTTAATGACAATTGGTATGTTTGGTAGAGACCCATCACAACCTAATCCTGATTTTGAGGTAATAAAAAAATAATAATCCACTATATATATATATATATATGTATATGTATGTATGTATGTATAGCTGATAACAGTATAATTATACCCTTTTCCCTTTTTATATTTTTGTTTTGCTTTTCAGTGTTTAGTGAATTGTAAAAAACAAGTAGAAAGTGTATTGAAAGATATTGATTTGGAGTTAAGTATGGGGATGTCAGGAGATTATCTTCAAGCATTAGAAGCTGGATCAACTAATATCCGAGTTGGTACAACTATTTTTGGAGCAAGACCAAAAAAATAAAATATATAAGAGAAAACAGATATAGAATTAAATTATTTAAATTTATATACAAAAAAAATTATTGTTGGAATAAAGCTAAATGAAATGATTAGAAAACGATGAAAAGATTTATAAATGAATATTCTGTTGTCAAATAATATATGTATATATTCATATTTTAATATATTTGTGTCTGTATAAAAAAGGTTAAAAATAAATCATAAGGGAAAAAAATTTATTACTGGGTTTGAAATTAAGATTACTCTTTTCTATTTTTATTATAATTTTTTTACTCGCCTTTTTTTCTTTTTTTTTCTCTTCCCTTCATTGTTTTTTTTTAAAAAATAAATCCATATTAATATAATATAATATATATATATATATATATATATATATTTTCGCATATATATTAATATACACACCTTATTATAAATATAAAAAAATATTTATATTTATAATTATATCATTCTATTTTAATATTACATATACATATATCAATTCATATAACATAATCATAAATATACACACACACATATGGCTTTAAATAATGATCAAGAATTACCAGCTGAAATATTAAAAAAACTTGAAGATTTACAAATAGAATTAGATGAAGGCGATATTACACAAAAAGGGTATGAAAAGAAAAGGTCTACTTTATTAGATAACTATGCACAGCAAAAAAAAGAAGAGGAAGATGCTTTATTAGCTGAACTTGGTCCTGAACCTAGTGCTGCAGATGTTATTGACTTTTTAGATTATTTACCCTCACCTACTCACTCTCCTCCTAAGCCCAATAATGGTGAGCAACTTATGGAACAACATCATCTTCAACAACAACAACAAAATGAATCTTCTTCGTCTTCTTCATATAATAATATGCAGACACCTATTACAAGTCGCACTTCATCCATACCAAGTAATCAACAACAGCAACAACAAAGATATAGCACCCAACCTACATCTACAGCATATCCACAACAACAGCAACAACAGCAACAATACTGGCAGCAGTCTCAACAAAATATGGTGTATTCTACTACTGGAGGAGGTGGGGGAGGTCAATTTTACCCAGTTTCTACTAATCAAAGGCCAGCCCGTCCATATGATCCACGTATGATGCGCCCGGGTCCTCCTCCTCAACAACAACAACAACAAATATCAACACAACAGCAGCAGTATTATGCAACACCTATCTTACAAAACCATAACCCTAGACCATTACCATCTACACCTATGTATCACCGCCCTCCCCCTACCCAAAATAGTTATCCATATCAACAACAACCTCCTCCACAACAAAGACCTATGTATACAAATGCTCCTCCTTCTTCAAGACCTATTTATAGACCTGGACCTGCTATGGGATCACCTAGACCAAATAATAATAATGGATATTATCGTCCATTGGCCCCACCACCGCCTTCTTCTTCAGGTTATGCTACAATGCAAAACCGATCCCCTACAATGGAACATGGTGTACCTTATGGATATGGTAATATGACACCTTCTATAGCAAGATCTTCTACTCAATCTTCAAATCATGGCCGATATCCTTCATAATATAACATTATGTATAATAATAAAAATAAACAAAACCATAATAATAAATAATAGGAATCATAGTAATAGTAATATGAATAGGGATAAGTGTCATCATTTATAATAATAGTAGGTTATTTTAGGTTTTTTTTATTTTTATTTCATTTTTATCTTTATATATATAGCGATTAATCGATATTAAGGCATAATCAATTCAAAGCTGGATTACACTTACTTATTATATTCTCATCACTCATTTTTTAATACTCTTTCTCTATATTTTATTTTTATTTTGATTATTTATGACTATTAAATATATTATATCTTTATTATATTTTATTTTATATTCCTTTTTTTTTATCACTTCTTTTATCTCTCGTTAGTTTGATTTATATATTTGCATTATATAATTTATAATTATTCTTTTTTTGATACATATTAATAAAAATAATAATTTAAAAGCACACTATTTTTTTTTCCATGTTTATGTAATGCTATTGTGTGTATAATAGGTATATATAAAACTTTAATTTTCGTATGGAATGATTTTAACCAAAAACGGAGTCTATTTATCCGCCTTATGTCCAATTAAAATCGGATTTCGTAATTTCAGAATATTTAGCGTGGTATATTTTTTTTTTTTTTTTTCATATAAATGTCATTTAAAATTTTTTTCTGTTTCTCGTTTTCTTTCTTTTTTTTTTCCTTTTTTTATTATTATTTCTATTAATACCAAACCATTGATAGATCCATATTCATCTTTCCCCACAATCCTTACATATTATTATATATAGCTATCTTTCTCTCACTCTCTCACTCTCTCTCTACCGTTCTATTTGGAGACAAGCCAATTGAACCGTTAAAACACATAGTTTATATCTGCGCTGTAGGTTATTTATTAAAAAAAAAAAAATAGATATATTTAAAATAATAGTTGTAAAATATAAGAAAAATGATGGAAAAAAGTTTAAATAACAGGGAAGCCGAAGGATCTACCACTGATGTTGAAAGTTTAAATAATATCAATAACAATCAAAATGGTAAAATATATAAATATATGTAAATTTTTTTTATTGATATTTAGTTCTTTTATAAGGTAGTAAATTTTATTAATATATTTATATTATTATTATTATTTATTATTATTATTGCTTATACATAATCTTTTAGAAAAATTAAATGCAAATAACGAAGAAAAAGAAGGTGGTTATGGATGGTTTGTTATTCTTGGTGCTTTCCTCTGTCAAGTTACAGCCATGGGTGTAGGGAGTAGTTGGGGTAAGTTAATGATTTAACACAATATATATATACTTTTAATAGCCATGACAGCATATATGGTTTTTTATTAAATCTTTAAAATTAACCGCTATTATCATTACAATTATAATTTGTAGGTGTTATGCAAGCTTATTTAGTAAAAAATGATTTTAACAGTATTCCTAATGTTCTTCTTGTTCTCCCTTTTGTGGGTACACTTGGTATTGAAATATTAAAAATTATAGATAGCATGATTTTGCGATTGTATATATTTATACTAACATATTAATGGACGTCAATTTTTATTTCTATTGTTATTATTATTATTATTATTATTATTATTATAATATTTAAAAATAGGTATGGTATTTTTAAATTTGATGGGTCCTATTGCTCAAATTATTACTTCTCGTTTTGGACCTCGTGCAACACTTATTCTTGGTACACTATGCAAAGGGCTCGGATTAATTATTGCCGGATGGGGAAGTCAACCATGGCATTTAATTATCTGTCAAGGTATTTTAAAAATAATGTTAAAATTGAATATAAAAATTATAATGTTTTTTTCCCCTCACTAATTTACTCACTTTAATTTTAAAACTTCCGTAATTAAAACAATGATATAGGTATGTTATTTGGTACTGGTGCTTCACTCACTTATGTGGTAAGTTGATTACACATTTTAATTTAATCATCCTAGTCGTAATCTAATAAAATGTGCTAATTAATTATATTTTCTTTTCCCTTTAAAAAATAGACTGCAATGGCTGTAGCTCCTCAATGGTTTCATAAAAAGCGTAGTATCGCTATCTCTATGGTCGCTGCAGGTAGTGGTGTTGGTGGCGTCGTTTTTCCATTAATCATGAATGCGTAAGTAGAACTGCAATTTTTTTGGGAAAAATATATAAATTTTATTTATATATCACTCCAGAAATACTAATCTTTCATTTTATATTTTTATATAGTGCACTTACAAACTTGGGAGCAGCATGGGCTTACAGAATATTAGGTTTTATCTGCTTGGCATTGGACTCATTAGCTTGTATTTTAATCCGAGAAAAGATTGTTATTAAACCACGTATCAAAAAAAGCCTTGGAGATATCATTCATTTAAATGTATTGAAGGACATTAACTATTGTATCTTTTGTATTGGCTCAGTAATTGGTTTATTAGGCTATTTTGTCCCTTATTTCTTTTTACCATCTTATGCAAATTATGTTGGTTTGGATTCATCCCAAGGTGCTAATCTTATTACTGTAGCATCTGCTTGTAACTTTTTTGGCCGACTTTTAGCCGGTCTTTTTGCACAAAAAATTGGTATGATCAATACAAATATTATTTTCACAGTAATTGGAGGATTGAGCTCATTGTTGATTTGGACGTTTGCCACAAATTATGGTACTTTAATGGCTTATGCTGCGGTGTTTGGATTATTCTGTGGCTCTTATTTTGCTCTTTTATCACCTATTACTGCTTTTTTGGTGGGTATGGAACGCTATCCTACTGCTCTATCCTTATTATTAATTACAAATATCATTTCCGTTTTTGGTCCTAATATGGCAAGTGCTATTGATGCCTCGGCTACTGGCGCTCGCCCTTATATTAGCTTTATTATGTTTGCCGGTGTTACATATATAGTTGGGGCTCTCTTTTTAATCGTTTTGAAATTTAGATTAAATCGTAATCCTTTGGTGAAAATCTAAGTTTTCTTTGTTTTTTTTTTAAAAAAAAAAATATTATCTATAAATATATTAGTATTTGCTACATAACGCAATCTTTATTATTATTATTATTATTATTTATCACATACAATAAATAGAATTTCTATAAATATTATTTTTAAGAATACACGGTGATGAGCTATTATTTTTAATGAGGGTTGCGGTATATAAAGATAAATTATAAAGTCCAAATAATATTAAATAGGAAAATACAGCATTTTATTTTTAAAAGCAACTAATAATTCATCTAGGATTTTACCATTATAATAACAATAAAAAATAAAAAAGCCTGGTATTATCCCTTTGAATGGTTCCTATGTAAATCTATGGTAGTAATAGTTATTAAAAAAAACTCTTTCTCATAATATATATTTAATAAATAGTTCGTTATTAATACCTTTTTTTTTCTTATCTAAAACCGGTCAATTCAAACTGTAGTTGATATGGAATGAAATATTAATGAAATCTTAGGATGTGAACAAGAGGTAAACATTAGTCATTAAACCACTAATCTTATATTGGCTGTATTAAGAAGAATAAGACGAATTATTGTCTATGATATAGGATACTTACCAAGTTCAAATATTAATCTGAATAGAGAAATATATCACAATTAAATATACCAAAAGTATATATTGTTCTATTGTCTGGTTTTCTTCATATTAACACCAAATTAGGTCAAGTAAAGAAAGTGATGCTTTTTTAATAGTGTCAAAAAAAAAAAAAAAATGTAAGTCAAAAACAACTATTCAAAAAAATGGCCATAATAATTTGATTATATAACCTACATATTTTTTTTTTAAAAAAAAAGAGCTGTTAAATATGTTTAATTGCTATTAATAAAATCATTAAAATTATTTTTAAATGAAATGACTAGCCAACTTTCCAAACACGGTGTAGTATTTTTAGTGATAAAAAATTTTATAAAAATGAGAAAAAAAATTATTATCTTGAGAAAATATGTATGGAAAGGTCAAATAAATGCTGTCCATTTTTTTTGAGCAACCTCTATTTTTTATATTTTTGTTTTTTTTAGTTACTTTTTTATAATACTTTTATTTTTATATTTTAAACGATAAGCTTTATTGTTGTTATGATGCAAATAATTAATATTTTTATTTTTTATTTTTTATTTTTTAATATATACTATATAAAATGATGATCAATCAAAAAAAATGTTGACTATGTAATGAGAGAAAGAGATATGGAGAAAAAGAGAATACATACGCTTATTCAACAATACGAAGGTCTTGCTTACGATCTTTTGCATAAACATCCTTGTATTTATCATAAATGGCAACTAATTCATCAATATAGGCAGTTTGAACTTCACGAAGTTGTTCTTCTGTAGGCTGAGTACCAGGTTCAAGTTTTGGTACAGAAATTGGTTTACCAACTAGATATTAAAAAAAAATCATGAGTAAAATAAAATAAAATGAGATCATAAAATTATATATTATAATTGTATATATGTATATTTATCTTACCAACTGTAACAATAGGGTGTCTGAAAGGAACAATGCCAACGTTATCTATTAATCAAATAAAACAGAAAAAAACATAGCAAGGATAATAAAAAAAATGAATACTCACTTTCTCTTTTTTCAATCTAACACCTCTATTATTTTAATCCAGATGTTTTCCTTTTTTCCTTTTTTTTTTTTTCCTTTTATCTCTATTACATATATCAACTTACAGTTAAAAACACCACGAGCATGGAATAAAGGTAAAGTGAAACCAAAATAGTTTTGCATTTTCTTTTGTAATTTCCATAATGGAGAGCCTTTTGAATTATCGACTTGTTCATAAATTTCATTTTCACCAAAGGAGAATGTAGGAACTAAAGAAGCTTGTTGAAGGATAGCAATGCGAATGAAACCTAATCTTTTTTTCAAAGTTAAATCAGCAATACCAGGGCGTGCAGATAATGATTCCGCGGCACCTCCTACTACAATCACAATGGATCTACCTGGACCAGATGATAAAATATGTTCACATGAACGGCGAGAAACAGATGCAATTCCAAGAGCCATAATAAGATCACGATAAAATGGTAATTTGAAATTAGAGGCTAAAGTTAGTAATGAAGGTTTGATTCCTGGGAATAATTGACTA
Organism: Cunninghamella echinulata; assembly: GCA_025201675.1. Taxonomy (NCBI): domain Eukaryota; kingdom Fungi; phylum Mucoromycota; class Mucoromycetes; order Mucorales; family Cunninghamellaceae; genus Cunninghamella; species Cunninghamella echinulata. Next base: position 16,333 of record MU612204.1, read on the forward strand.
AATCCAGTGGCTTCAGTTGCAAAATTACCAAAAGCACCCATGGAAATAATACCATGAGGATGGTAACCAAATACATAATTACCAGTAGGATCTAAATCGGCTTCCTATGGATGATTATAATTTTTTTTAAAAATAAATAAATAAAAATAGAAATAGTGGTTGCTAAGCAAAATGGTGTATATAATTATAAAAACATATAATCTTTTTTTTATTTTATCATTTTCCCTTATCTCTTTATTATTATTATTATTATCGCTATATTACCTTTATCAAACGAATAGGAAAATAGTCTGCAAAGTAGTTGAAAATAGGTAAACGTCTTGACCATTCAAATCGTCTTCCACCGCGTTCGGGAGCTTTATCAAAGTATATAAAAGTAACATATGCAATCACTAATGGCCATAAGATAGGAATCATGATGGAATAGAAAAATGCAGATAAACATATTAAGAGTAAACTAATCCAAAATAAAACAGCAGCCATTTGTAAACGACGTTCAAAAGGTATTTTTAAAGGTACCCATTCTACCCTATGGTGATGGTGAGGATGAGGTTGATTTATTATATCTTTTTTATCTTTATCTTCTTTTTCTGCTGTTGTTGAATTCACTTTATCATCTCCGTGTTCACTTCTTGGTGGTGTTGCTGTGGCTTCATTGTTAGGAATTGAATCTTTAAGTGAAGTGATAGAAGTATTATCTATTGTTTCCTGCCCATTAGGTGGTGTAGCTGACATAATTTATTTATTATTATTACGCTTTATATGATTATTATTATTGTTTTTAAAAATAGAGAAAAGAAAAAAAGAAAAACATAAAAATTGAAAAGCATTAATTTTTTTTATAATTTCTTGTCCCGCTTTTTCTCCACGTGATGATTTTTTATAAATTTTTTTTTCGAAGCCCGATTAAATTTTCAGAAAAAAATTAATATGTACCTGCTTTTTTTATTATTTTTAAACAACTCTCTCTTTTCCTTTTTAATAATTTTTTTTGCTTATTCATTATCTCGTTCATTTATTTTTGTCTCTTATTAAATATTCCTTATTAATAATAACATATAAAAAATTATTATAGATAATAATCACTTGTGACATTCTTATAGATACTTTTTGATATTTTTATTATATTAATATATAATGCTGACATTCGTAGTTGGAACGAGTTACTTCTTTTGGGTGGTAACTGGCCTTTTGTTTCACTATCATACTTTTTACCCCCATAAAACTGTTGAAGCTTTGAGAAATATTATACCTGGAAGAATGACTATTGCTTTACTCCAAGTTCATGTCTCCATAAGATCAGATCTTCCTTTATTATTATTTATGTTTAAAGTGCTTATTATTAAAGCTACTGCTTTTTTGGGTGGTTTTGGTAATATATATATATGTATATATGTATACATGGAAGGGAAAAAAAAAAAAAGGAAATAGTATCAATGCATAATTCGATTAAAATTTAAAAAATCATGTTTTTTTATTCATTTACTTTCATTTATAGATTACTGGTTTTCATGGTTAACTTATTATTTATTGGATCTTCCTAGTTTGATAATATGCTTATATATATTTTGGGAAATGTTACAAGAAAAAAAGATTTTACAAGAAGCTATGAATGATATTAATAAAAATAATCAATTAAATGACTTCGTGAGGTAATAAATAAAATAAAAATAAATCATAAATAACGGAGAAGGAGCCGAAAAAAAATTAAAAAATAAAAAAAAAAGAACATGAGAAACAAAACAATATAGATAGTTAGATGAAAGAAACGCCGACAATTGATATATATCTATACATGTATATGTATATACGTGTATATATTATTCTTTTATTATTTAAAGCTTTCCATGGCTAACTAGATTATTAAATCCTGCTTGGAAACCAACTTCTGTACATAAATATCCTAATAGTAAAGTGAATTACCAAATATATATAAATACGTATTTATTTATTTTTTACTTTATGCTAAATATTTAAACGAAATTCTATTATTACCAATATTATTATTATTATTCTATCTTTTTTGTACAACCATGATTTAGTTTCCTATGTAACGCATCAAGAAATTATGGAATCAATTCAATCAACTAATGAAGTGGAACACCAAAGAAAATTAACATTAGATGTTTATACTTCTTCAACAAGACTTTCAAGTAAAAATTTAAGACCTGTATTAATTCATATCCATGGTGGTGCCTGGGTTGGCGGAACAAAAAATGTTTTCTATCCTCATGAAAAATTATTAGTAACAGAAGATGATTGGGTAAATAAAAATAAAAATAAAAAAAATAAAAATAAAAATCAACATTGAACATTTAATATGAAACTTTAGTAACTAATATATACATATATATATATATATATATATATATATATATATATATAGGTTGTAGTGAATATTGCTTATCGATTGGCCCCCAAAAACCCATATCCTACTCATCTCTATGATGTGAAACGCGCCATCCGTTGGGTAAAAGCCAGTATTGATAAATTTGGTGGTGACCCTAATTTCATTGTATTAGGAGGTGATAGTGCTGGAGGACACTTGGCGTCAATGGCAATGCTTACAGCTAATGAACCAAAATGGCAACCAGGTAATTTTTTTTTTAAAAAAAAGAAAATAATCAAGAAAATCATCCCTCAACCTTTATTATTTCTCTTTTTTTTTGTTCTTTTTTTCGTTACATTAGGTTTTGAATCTGTTGATACCAGTATTCAGGGACTTATATCTTTTAATGGGGTATTGGGCCTTTTGCACAATGATATGATGAAAAGTTATTTTACTCATAGAGTAGCAGTTCAAGATAAAATAGATGAAGATTTCCTTGTTAAGCATTCTCCTTTAGATCTTATTCAACAACCTGAAATGGAACAGAAATTGGTCCCATCTTTGGTTTTAACAGGTTTAAGAGATGGGCTCGTTGGTTATGCCACTTCATTCAATTTTAAAGCCGCATTTAAAAAAGGTAATAATAAAAAAATAAAATTAAAAATAATTAAAAGAATGGATGGTATTTATAATTTATCTAATTACTTATATATTCATTTATATTATTAATTAGTCACTTCCAATGTTAAATGTCAATTAGTTGTCTTTCCAGTAAAGTTTTTTTTTTTTTTTATTAATGCAATTAATATAAAATGAGAAATGTATATGTATATATATTTGTTATCTAATCTTAAATTATAATAAACCTTATATTATAAATAGGCAGCACACCATGTTTGGTATGTCATCTGGTCACCAAGATCTTTTTATGGAGCTCAAATTATTCAAGCTTGGTGCCGTCAACTTTTATTAGACAATAATTATCAATCATCTTAAATTATATAACCGGAATTCAAAAATATTAAATAAACACTTTGTATTACGTTCTCATCATTATTTTTAAATGAAGATACCTACTTTATTATCCAATAATAAAGTAGATTAAAACACAAATAAATGGAATAGATAACAATAATATTTATATATACTTTTTGACAACAATAATAAATAAATATATTTTTATATACATACTCCTTGGTTGAAAACGGAGTAGAAAAGTAAAAATAAAAAAAGTGGGGAGGAGTAAAAAAAAAAAAACCACCATAAAAGTGCAATTTATTAGAAAAGAAAAGTAGGAGATCAAAAATGAAAGGAATATATATTTATGGTAAATTTAAATTTAAAATTTAAAAATTTTCTTTCTTTTTTCTTTCTTTCTCACTTTTTTTCTTTTTTCTTTATTTCTTACATTAACTTCATTTCGAAAATAAAATGAAAGTATTAACTATTACTACAGCCATTCTTTCCACCTTTTTTATTTTACCTACTTTAGCACAAGAAGGTGCTCAACCTGGTGGAACTCAAACTGCTAGTAGTTATACTTGTGACCCCAACACTTGTAAGCTTCCTTCTTGTTTATGTGCTTCAACTTCTCCTCCTGGTGGACTTCAACCTAAAGACGTTCCTCAATTTGTTGTTGTCACTTTTGACGACTCTATTCAAGCTAAACTTTTACAAACTGCTCATGCCATGTTAGATGTCAAGTAAATGAAAACAATAATAATAATAATATATATATTATTTATTTAAAATAACGACACTCTCCTTCTCCCCCATAGTTCAAATATTAACTTTGCTCCTTTTTTTTAAAAAAACTCTTTTTATTTTATTTTTATTTTAATTATTTCTATTTCTCCTTAAGGAATCCTAATGGTTGTGGTGCAAAGGTAAAAACAAAAGAAGTGTTCATAATAATAATAAATTACTTCATATATTAATATTTATATATAAAATATTATATATTTATTTATTTTTAATATAGGGTTCATGGTAAAAACATATATATATCGTTATTATTCAATATATATTCCTATATAATATACGATAAACCTTTATTAATATGGTAAACTCTTATTATATATTAGGTATGTCTCCATGGAATACACTGACTTCTCTTTAGTTCAACAGTGGTATGCCAATGGCAATGAAGTAGCTGAGTAAGTGGTTTAAAATATATTATTTACCATATAAAGATAAATCTGAGATATTTTTAACTAAAAAACACCTTATATATATATTTCTTGGTTTATTTTTAGTCACACTTTCTCTCATGTTGGTTCTCCTTCAGCCCAGTAATATTATATAATATTTATTATTTGTTATTATTGTTATTATTTGATCATGATCAAAATATTTATTTGTTATTATTATTATTTTATTGAATAGAGAAATAGCTGCCGCTAAGGCTATGCTCCACGAATATGCAGGTATGTGAATTGATCTGTACTTGTGTTTGAACGCCTCTGATATAAGCAAATATTTATTTTAAATAACTTTTTATTTTTATTTTTTTTATACTGTATACTCTCTTATGTACATATAGGAATTCCTTATGGTAAACTTAAAGGTTTCCGTGCTCCTTTCTGTAAGTTCTATATAATAATAAGAATAATATATGTCAATATATTAAAGTGTCACACATTTTGTCTCACATATTTTTATTTTTATCTTATTTATTTTTTAGTAAATTATACTGCCGAAACTCTTTCAAATATCCAAAAGCAAGGCTTCCTTTATGATACTTCATCTACTGCTACCGTTGATGACTGTTACTGGTAAAATAAATATTAAAATATTATATAATTACAAAAAAATACTAAAACTCATTAAAAATATTAATTCCATTTTTCTATTTTATACTATTTACATCACTTCGTTCTCTGTAGGCCTTATACTTTAGATAATGGTATGGCTAATGACTGTTGGACAGGTATCTGTGAACCTGGTAAAGTCAAGCTTCCAGGTGTTTGGGAAATTCCAATGTATGCTGTTATGGATAACACTAATATGCCTCAGTTAATGGACGTTTATTTAGCTGGCTCTGTTGCTGATGTCACTGCTTGGTCAAACGCTAATTTTGAACGTCATTATAATGGCAATCGTCAACCTTTTGGTATTTATGTTCATCCAAGTAAGTGAAAGAATAATATATAATCAAGTAAAAATATATGAGTGATTTAATTTTTTTCTATGTTCCTTTTTTTTTTTAAAATAATAATAATAATAATAATAAATAGCCCATCTCACTAACTACCCTGGTACTCCTGATGCATCAAATTTATTAAATGGCGTTGTCAGCCTTATTAAATCTCTTGCTGGAAAACCTGATGTTTGGTTCGTTACCAATGATCAATTGCTTCAATGGGTAAGTTAAAAAACAGAATGATGATGATGTACTATTTTATTTTTTATTTCTAATTTTATCTATTTATTGGGTTTTTTACTATAATTATTATTACATAGATGCAAAATCCTGTTCCTGCTAGCCAACTTGCTAATCAACCTTATATGCAATGTAATCTTCCCAACACTGGTAAAGAAATTTGTAATGGTCTTGAAAATATAACCATATCCACTGAAGGTGTTGCTTCAGGTACTTTACTCCAAAATTGTAACTTTAATACTACCAACTGGCATACTTGTTATAATTGTCCTAGCGGAGCTCCTACTTTAGAAACACCCGTTCCTGCTTCTAGCCTTCAAAGCACTGATCCTAATTATCGTAAGCCAGTTCCCGATAATTGTGATAGTATTTGGTGGGATCCTAGTAAGTTAGAATATATATATATATATTTAAAATTAAAGAAAAAAACGAAAAAGGTCATCACTTTATATTTATCTCATTATTTTTTAATTTTTTAATATTTTTTTAGTTGCTGGACAATGTTTATGTACTAACTCCAGCTGTGCCTATAAAGATACTGCTATTCCTACCAATAACACAGGATCTAATGGCAATGGTTCAAACAATGGTTCCCAAAATAATGGTAAAGGTGGAAATTCTGGTAATGCATTAACTCCATTCTTCGGTACAGTAGCAACTATTGTTATTGCTGGTATTACTACTTTATTCCTTTAAACAAATCAAAAAAGTAATTTTATATTATTTTTTTATTTTATATCATGCTTTTTTTTCCTTTTAATATTATTATTATTATTATTCTTGTAGAGAGTTGTTCTTTTTTAATATAATTTGATTTTTTATTATTTTATTATTTTATTTTTATTACAATTACCATCTAAAACTATTTTCTATCATTAAAAAATTTGCCACCTAATATAAACATATATAATTATTTTTTAAAAACAACTTTACTTTTTTGTACAGTTTATAGTTTAATTTTAAGCTTTCTGACCTAATTTGGAAACAGCATAAACCTTTGGTGTAACTTTTCTTTTTTTTAAAAAAAACACATCTTTGGCCTGATGATCACGTATTTTTTTAAAAAAAATAAAAACATAATGCTAGTCCTTTTTTCCTCTCTCTCTCTTTTTTTTTCTTTCATTCTTGCTTTTCTTTTACTTTTATTTTTTTAGAAAATAAAAATGGATATATATGGTTATAAAAAACAAACTTATAAATCTGGACTTGCACACCAAGAAAATAATAATGTAGCTTTAGATTCTTCTTATTTAAACCCACATACTTCATTATATCCTATTATTGATAACAGTAGTAATAATCAAAAGAATAAAATAAATTATAAACTTGGTTCATTTATACAGCAACAACAGCAACAGCAACATAATATAACAGAAAAATCGACGCTACAAAAACAGCAATTCCTCTTCACTAATGGCAAAGAAAACACCATTCCTAAACAACAAAGATATACACAAGATACACCTTATTATTCTAGAGTTATCGAGCCAACTATTCAACAACAGCAGCGCCCTATGACTTCACCTTTAACTTCTTCTTCTTATTCTTCCATAAACTCTATTAGTCCTGAAAATGATATATCCATAACAAATATAGGTTTTCAATCTTGGTCGCAATATAAAAAAAAAGTGAATAATAAAATACCTTCAACTTCTTCTTGTACTTCTCCACCTTATCGTTATTTATCATGTATGACAACTCAGCTTGTTCATACTTATGAAAAAAGAAACCCTAAATATCATTATCAGCAATATAAAAACCCAAAGCGAATATTAACTAAACCAAGTAAACCTGCTAAAAATGATGGCTATGATAATGAAGATCATGATTATATTTTATTTGTCAATGATATTCTTGGTGAAGACCATCATCATCGGTGCGCTATTTTATATATATATATATATATATATATTTATCATTATTTAATATGGTTAACGTAGTAATATACATTTATATTTATTTATTCGTTTTTATTTTATTTTATTTCATGTCTATATAGTTATAGGGTTATTGATCTTTTAGGCCAAGGTACATTTGGTCAAGTAGTAAAGTGTGAGCATACAACAACTGGAAAACTTTATTCAGTTAAAGTAATTAAAAACAGACCTGCTTTTAGGTCACAGAGTTGTATGGAAGTAGAAATTTTAAAACAGGTACATTTATATATATAAATATATATATAAACGTTTTATTCTGATATAATTTTATATGGGATGAATACCTAATATATCAACTTATATTGATGTTTTTTTTTTTCTTTTTTCCTTTTAATTATTATTATTATTATTCAGTTAAATCAAAAAATGGATGCAAAGAATCAACATCATATATTAAGATTAGAACATACTTTTAACCACAAAAACCATCTTTGTCTTGTATTTGAACTTCTCTCTTTTAATTTATATGAACTGGTGAAACAAAATGATTATAAAGGTTTATCTATACATCTTGTACGTAATATTACAAAACAATTATTGGAAACACTTGATTTTTTAAACGATGTAAATATTATTCATTGTGATTTGAAACCAGAAAATATTTTACTAGAAAGGTAAAAATAAAATAAAATAGAATATTAATAATATATATATATATATATCCTTATATTTATTTAATATAATCATGCTAAAAAATGCTAATCATCTGTATTTTTTTTTTAAATCAAGTGTTAATTCACCAAAAATTAAAGTTATTGATTTTGGATCAGCATGTCATAAGGCTAGTACCGTATTTACCTATATTCAATCTCGATTTTATCGATCACCTGAAATTTTAATTCAAATGCAGTATACAAATGCTATTGATATGTGGTCGTTAGGATGCATTGTGGCCGAATTGTACCTTGGTATGCCTTTATTCCCTGGTTCTTCTGAATTTGATCAATTAAATCGTATAATGAATATGTTGGGGTAATTAATATAATAATAATAAATTAAAAAATAGTTGAATAATAATATAGAAATTTATGATACATTGTGTATTATTATCACATTTTTATTTTATTTTATTTTAAAAAATAGCCAACTTTCGGATGATATGCTCCATCGTGGTGGAAAAACGGCCCTTTTTTTTGACCAAGAGTCTATATCAGGAACAATTACTTATAAAAGAAAATCAATAGAAAAATATAATAGAGAAAATAAAAAAATGGAATTACCTAGTAAACGTTATTTTAAATATGATACGTTGGACGATATTATTATGAAGTCAAATAGTAGTTGGGGCAATCTACCAGAATCAAAAATAGATAAACGAGCTATACAATATGGTAAATTAATATAAATTTATTATTATTATTATTGCTACTTATGTCCCATAGTTATTTATATTGATTATATTCGTTTCTTTATATATATAAATCAATAAATAAAATTAGATAAACAAATGCGACAATGGTTGTTAGAATTTTTATATAAAACATTAGATCTCAACCCATTAACGAGATGGTCACCACAAGAAGCTTTAAAGCACCCATTTATTACAGGGAAAGATAATTTTAAAAAAAGAAATACTCAGCTATTTAATGAACCATTGCAAGCATTCTCAACAAGGATCAATCAACAATATCATCAAAACCAATCTCATCATTTAAATAATATACAGCCTACAAACTTAAATGAGCAACGCCAATATTACTTACCTTCTGATATAAACAACCCTTCTTCATCTTCAACATCATTAATCTATCAACATGAAAATAAAAATAGTAAACAAAAATCAAGGCACCGAACAAAATCATTGCATTTTGCAACCGTTCCTCAACATTTAAAACAGCTTTCTACAGAGATACAAAAATCAACTAAAGAAGGACTTTTGCCTCAACCACAACAACGAAAACATGAAGTAATAAATGAAAAAAATAATGAAACACCAACCATAGCTGAAAGAAGAGCTTTACGGTCAAAACAAACACGTTCTATGTATGATACAATTGGAATTCTTTCTACAACAGCAAAAGCAGCAGCTATAAATAATAACGAAGATGAAAATCAACACCATTATCCCCATCATCAAGTTTCAGAGGATTCCCTTTTATATACATCATTACCGCCAACAACAATAGTATAAAAATATATATTATAGTTTTATTTTTTATTATAATTCACTGTTTATTTTAGTTTCGATAATTAGAAGAAAAATATTCATGTAAATAATAAATAAGGTTTTTTTTACTTAACTTTTGATTTTATTTTTTATTGATGTTTTTTTT
>MU612205.1:0-16064 GCA_025201675.1 Cunninghamella echinulata
AAAAAGAGTGTAGAAAAATAAAAAAAAATAGAGGGGAAGAAAAAAAATAAGAAAAAGAGTTTGAAAAAAAAAATGATGATTTATCTTTTAAATTTTTTTAAGCCGGCGGAGTTTCTTTTAATCTTTTTTGCAGCATGTGCTTTTTTTTAATAAAATAGAATGAAAAATACTTGTATTACTTTTCATATATATATATATGTATATATATAAAAATTGGTTAAGATAAAAAAAAATATAAAATAGTATAACTCACTAACTCTTTAATCATTTTGGTTTGGAGACTTCAAAAAAAGGCAGCGGGGCTTTAAAAAAGTTTAAAACACCAAATTTTTTTTCATTTCCTTTTTGTTTCTTCGTTTTTAAAAATAATGTCAAATATTAAACACTTGGTTGCTTTTACAAATATAAAAGACGAATGTAATAAAATAAACCAATATACATTTATATAAAATAAAAATTTATATTTATTATCACTATTGACTATAATATTTTTAGATGTACAATCTTTATTACCTATTTCACTTCCTTGTGCTAGATCTGGTAGAATAAAAAAAACACTGTATAAAAAGGGGAAAATAAAAAGTATATATATATTATTAAATAGATCAATTATTATAATAGGTAAACTATCAACATTTTTATATCATGAGTCAACATTGCAATTATATGAACTATCTAAAGTAGCTCAAGGAAGAAAATCTTGTTGGTTAGTGAAGGATACAATTTTTATTGGTAAAAAAAAAAAAAAAAAAAATGGTGAATAAATAAATATTAAAATGAAAGTACCTTTGGGAACTAACTAATCAATTTTTTTTTTGGTTCATTTCGTATACATACATATATATAGATGGCGCTATTCATTTTATCAATCGGATGGATCCATTATTTATTGCTTTATTCATATTAAAACAACAGAATGTAAAGGAAAATAATTGTAGCAATGAAAATAATAGTAATATAAAGGATTACATGCATATATGTATATTAACGGATTTCCTTTTTTCTTTTTTTTTTATTAGATGAAACAAGAACAATTTCGTACAGTGGATGACATATTTGCAGAAACTGATTTTCATCGCATAATCAATGATGCTTTTTGTAAACAATTACTTCATCTATGTGACACACAAGGTAAATAACTTTTGATCAAAACAAATACAATAAATAAATAAATAAACGATGGACATCTAAATATCTTATATTTTGCATATTTATATTCTTTTTCATATATATGCGTAATTAGAAATTGCCCAAGATATGTTTGTTTATCGATTTAATCAAGAAAAATCCTTACAATGGTTAAAACAAAAGGTTATACATATTATAATAATGACTATTGTTTGAGAAAATGAAAGCAGTTTATTATTTTTGTATACTATTACTAACAATAACAAAAACAATAATATATAACACTATTTTTTTAGATTGATACGTTTTTATCACACTTAGAAAATATACCAGTTTTTAATTCAGAAGTAGATAATATTAAAGAAGAAGATAAAAAGAGAGGTAAAAATATAAATCTAAATATACAATATATAAAAATAAAAATAATACAGTATAGCAATATACTAATTTATATATACATATTTATATTTAGAATACTACCTTCGTGAATGTATTTATATTTTTGCAAAATATTTATCGAATGACTGGCTTGATTTATTATTTGAAAATTATGGGTAAATTGTAATAGAAAAAGAATATATGTACGTGGGTATATTATTCATCTTTTGTATTATATATATATACTTTTTTTTAAAAAAAAAATAGAATTGCTCGAGAAGAGCAGTTGGATGAAAATATAGCGGCGATCGGCAACCAACCTTCTGTAGACGATTATTTCAAATTGGTGGGTAAAAATAGAGTTGATGATGACATTACCGAATCCGTGACAAAAAAAGCAAAACCATCTGTACCACGTAGTTTGGCCAAAGTAAATACAAAAGGAATAAAACCATTAACTAGTTTTTTCAAAGCCAAAAATACAAATTGATCAACATTGGAATTGTATACATATAATCATTATTAGATTTTGTATTAAAAAACAATCTTTGCATTGTATATAATAAATATACTATTATTTATTGCTGTTATTGTTTTATGAACTCAGTAAAAAAAAAAGAAATAAAACAAAAATATTTAATTGCATTATAATATAAAATGTTTTCTATTTTCTATTTATTAAATAAATTAACTATTTCATTCTATTCATAATTTAAATTATTTCCATTTCTGTCCATAGAAGGTTTACATAAGTATTCATCACAGTCATAATCATCTCTATTAATTTTATCTTTTAGATAAGGTATAAAGCGTTCTATATCCACCCGCCGACTTACTTGTTTTCTATATTGACCATAAACCGAATAATCCGCTGAAGGATTTTCTTTTACCATCACATCTAAAGCATCACCATAAGATATATTTGGATCCAATGATTTGACTAAATTTAAATCATATTCTTGACAATGAGGACCTTCGCAACCAAAAGAATAAAGTCGAATCCCAACAGAGGTCATGGGCCAATAAAACCAACTTTCAGCATACCATCTTGATTCTATCGAAATGACTGTCGCATTTGGTTTTTCCATAAACAATCCCGCTCCAAGACCATTCCCAAAAGGTGCAATAAATATATCCATATCTTGTACTAAATGGGCTGTACTTCTTGTATCACATCCACCATCAAAACTAATTAAATGGATTGATACTTCTGGTATATGATCTATAATGGCTTGAACAAGTTCATGGATATTCGTAATATGTCTTGATTTTTCTCTATTTAAAATGGCAATCTTTGTTTTATTACCGGATCCATGTTGTACGATGGAATGTAAGCAAGCATTGTTTTCATAATCCAATGGTGTGGCCATAACATCTTGACGAAAGGAAAGATAATCATCATGTGGAATATTATTTTCACAATACCATAAAGAACACCGATTCCCTGTACCAACAACAGCTTTTGAAAAACACATAGGTAAGTGCGTCGGTAACATTTGTTTTTCTGTTCTGACATCTTCTTTTTCTAATACAATATCCTTTTGGTGTGGCCATAAATTCATATCTAAAGTAGTATGTTCATTCCAATAAGTGGTTGATCTTAATGTCCAGTTGGGGGGTTTACCATTATTATATTCTTTTACTGTGCTATAAAAAGGTATTAAACCATTAAATAAATAATGTGAAAAATGGAAAGGAGAGTAGAGACCATATACAAAGAGAGTGTCATCAATAAATTTAACTCGTCGTTTACTAAGTGCTTTAGGAGTTAACCATCTATCTTCATCAGATCCAGTATTGATCATGTTTATAGTAGGTGGAGTTTTATCCGTAATAATAAAGGGTCCATTGTTTTTATCTATACAAAAATTAGTGAATTCACATATTTGACTTCTATCTGAAGGTCCTTGACAGTGCCAAGTCGATTCTTGGATAGGATCCGTTGAATAAATGTATATACAGTATATTAAATAGAGTATTATAAAAAAAAAAAAAAGTTTTTGTTTTTTTCTTAATACATCATATAATTTATTTGTAATAGCATTAGCTTGTTTATACATATTTTAAAATATAAATAAATAAATAGGTATAAATTTATATGTATATATATTTATTATATATGAATAGTTGTTGAATTAAATAAATAGAAAATAGAAATGAATAAACAATGTTAAAAAAATGGAAAAAAATATTAAAATTTAAATAGGTGAGTTTGAAAATTAAATCAATGATAGAAAAAAGAAATGATTTGCACACAGAATATTTTAGTCCATTCCAACTATTCATTTTAATAGTTCCTTCTTTTAGAAAATACTATAATTTTATCTAAAAAAAACGTAAGTTTAGAGTGCTTATCAATGAAAGCGGATAGATTATTACAGAAAATTTTTATTAAATAAATTAGTAAAAATTATTTTTGAAAATATATACGTTCATATGTAGGGTAGAAAATGTGAAAGATTGATTATAAAACAATAGACAGTAATACTTTAAACCTTTACCTTGTCGGCAAATGTATAGAAAAACTGAAAAAAAAAAAAGCTAATTTTAAACTCCTATTTTTTAAAAATTAAAACTTTATATTTGGATCAATAACTTTATCTTCCTTTTTTTTTTTTCTCTATTATTCTTACATATTAGTATACATTATTATTGTTATTATTAATATTTGGTTAAATTACCTCATTTTCCGACGTTAATATATTATTAATCTTTTTAGATACTTAACCCCAAACATTCACATCATGAAAGGATACAAACCAGCCACTACCATCTTCAAATAAGGTGCTCTTATGGCAATCATAATCACAAAAGACCCACAACCACAATACTAATACAATTTATTCATTTTTTACATCATAAAAAGGATATATCTAAAAATTTATCCTAACGTACGCTTAGATATTAATTGCCATACTCCCACTACATGTTCAGATACGTATAAAATCTTCACCATCATTCCTAGCTGTTACAAAAAACTTAAGAGCCAACACACTAATAATTCAAAAAAATTGGGAATACAATGTTCAACCTACTATTTAGTTTATTTTGAATATGGGTGATAATAATCAATTATCTAATTCGCAACTTACTATGAAGACGGCTTGATTATTAGCTATGGTGGTTTCCTTCGCCCTTCTGACATAACACGTATTGACATAGACAAGTGCAGCATAGATGACAAGAATGCGTTAACCCTAACGGTGGTAGAGCCTAAAGAAGCACGTTTTGATTTTGGAATCACTCGATATGCTACAATAAATCCGCACGATTATAGCTTACTTTGCCCGGTTGCTGCTTATAAACTTTACACGGCAAAATTTGCTACAGCCCCATGCTTGGTTGATGTTCCATCTTTAGTTGGAGTACATGCTAATACCTTTTTTAGATTGCAAAAAATATTTGGCCAAACCATTGGTACCCAGTGTGTTTCCAAATATATTAACAATTAATGGCAAGAATTGGTCGTCAAAAAGATGCACTTATTCCAAAGACTGAAGCTTTCGGTTCCACTATTGCAGCAGTTTCAGGTATGTCAGTAGATGATATTATGATACACGGTAATTGGTCTTCTAAAGTAGTTTTTGAATTCTTTTATGGACTATCTCTAAAAGTTTCATCTAATATGACTGAAACTACTCTAGATCAACAAATTAAATCACAAAATTCGAAATGTAATTTGATGTAAATCCCGAATTTTACGGAGAGTTATCATATTACATGAGGACTAAGTGACCTAAGTTGTTCCTGCCCTTCACTACCCTCAGTTAGTTAATCTATACATTAATTATTATTTTATTACCTTACTCTTATATACTACATATACTTATCCCTATTCTTAGTATTAATTTTAGACTATTTATTTAAACATTATTATTCAATAAATACCATTCATATGTACGCGTTCAGTTTCTTACTCAAAGAAGGTGAAAAAAAAAAAAAAAATTCAAAATTATACAAATATATAAATTTATTTTTAGTACAATATTCGAATAAAGTTAAAAAAAATTATAACAACAACTTAGATCACTTAGTTCTCATGTAATATGATAACTCTTCGTAAAACTCGGATTTTACATCAATATATCATTGAATGTTTTGAAAACAAAAAATAACAGAGATAATTAGATATTTTATTTAGTACTATATTTTAACCACACTTCAATATCTATCATTATTTTGGTACGAAAATATATGGGATATACTCTTTTTTTCCAAGAAGTAATATAGTTTAGTAGTTTGCCGATATATATAGATATACATTATAAAGCATTTATAAGTAGAAGAGAAAAAAGAATATTATATATACATTATTATAATTTACGATGCTTTTTTTTCTTATATATTTATTTACTTATTAATTCCAACAATTAAAATAATAATATAGACATAAAACTTTGTTGCAACAGCCAAAATATCATATTCTATCTTCTTTTTTACGAACAAACAAATGTTTAAAAAGATTTCGTAGTAAATAGATCAATTATTTATTTGATTTTTTATTACGATCTTATATGTTCTAATATATATATAAGTTAGAATAACACAACCAATAGAATTATATGTTAAATATTGAAGTTATTATAATAATTCTTTATATTATTTATGGATAAATAAAATAAATATAAAATAAAATAAAATAAAATAAAATTGATGGAAAAAGATGAGTTTATTGAAAATATAATAAAGTAGTATCTAGATATTAAATAAGAGCATTTATTTATTTATTTTTTCAAATGTTCTGCAATAAAAAACCACAGTATGGAAAAAGCATTAGCATTTGTTTTAAATTTATACATCTATAAATAAATACTGAAAAAGAAAAATAGCCTAGTTGTTACATTCATTTTCGAGCTGGCCGTTAGAACGCTTCAATTTATTAGCTTCTTCACAATAATAATTAGCTCTATCTTTCATTTGTTGGTCTGTAACAGCTTCATTAACATAATTTTCGTAAGGACC
The DNA here is from genome assembly GCA_025201675.1 of Cunninghamella echinulata. NCBI lineage: Eukaryota > Fungi > Mucoromycota > Mucoromycetes > Mucorales > Cunninghamellaceae > Cunninghamella > Cunninghamella echinulata. The sequence goes on from MU612205.1 coordinate 6,469, forward strand.
AATAGTTACAAAATATTCAGGAGGATTAATCACAACATATTGACCATCACCAGTCAAATGTTCGTATGGTTCACCAAAGTTATTATGATAAACTTTTACATACCAGTTATTAACAGTAGCAAGATCTTCTAGGTTTTCAAGAACCTTTTTTGCACTCATATCAGTATTATCGCCTTTATTTATTTCATATTCAACCATTTTTTGATCATCCTTTTGGTCTTCAGGCACATTTTCACGAAGAGGAATAACAAAGTGATACACAACATTTGGTTCTCCAAGAGTTTTATCAGCAGTATACCATATGATTTTGTTATTGTTCCATCCTGACGAATGTTTATCAATAAGTTTATATGTCCATGTGTCGGAAACTGACTCGAACCATTGATAAAGTTTATAAGCAGAGCTTAAAAGACTTACTGGACTGACGGAGCACTCTGCTTTGTTAACAAAAAGCGTGACAAAAAGAGATGCCAATAAAAATTTAAAACCAATGAACTTCATTAAATATATGTAACTATAGTATAAAGAAGGGAGATGTATAAAAAGATGATTTTATAACAATAGAAAGAAAATAAAAATAAAAAAAAATATTTGGAACAAATTGTATATATATACCTTTTTTAATGGTAATACAAAAATATTGAAGTATACAAGGCACTTTTTATATTTAGCTTTTAATTGATCCTTTAAAGTATTTTTGTCTCCAAAAAAAGACAACATCATAATTTATATTAAACAAAAGCTAAAGGAATCCACTAAGAAGGAGAGATTATCCCCAAAATAAATAAAAATTAGAAAATGTGGAAAAATTAGAAAATGAATCAATTATTTTGAAATAATGAAGGAAAGAAATCCTGTACTCAAAAAAAAAAAAAAAAAGCAGAATATGCCAAATCAAAATAAAAATCCAACATTAATTAATATAAATTATATTTAAAAGGCATGTGTTTAAATACTGGAAAATGATACGCTAACACTGTTCCCAATTTGGAAATTGAGATATTGGATCACCATAAAATATCATTTATGTAATATTGAAATTTTGGAAAACCTTTGCATGATATTTACTTTGATTTTTTTAATAAAAAAACTGATTTCATAAAGAGTAAAAAGTACTCAAATTAATAAAATACCAGTGGAATATTTTATTGTATTTTTATTCATTAATTTGTTAATTTATTTATTTATTTATTTACCTATGAGAACGTATATCTCAAATTCTCTAAGATCGTGCAGATCAAAGCCTTTTTTATTTGATTTGATATCCTATTAATAAAGGTAGATGTGTAAATTTTATACCATTACTATTATTATTATTTGCCTTTTATATCTATTTAAAAGTCATGTAATATATATTATTATATAAATAATATATGAAGATATTTACCTAATTCATTATGAAAATTTTTATGTATTTATTCGGTATTAAGAGTATAAAGTATATTTGAGCACGGTTACAAGTACAAATATATATATACTCTCATACTTTTATTGTATGTATTTTCAATAATATAATTTTTTAATTTTTGAATAATTTATACCACTTATATACATTTAAAAAAAAAAGATGATTGTTTAATATAATATTTAAACATTACTAACCTCATCAACAATAAAAAAGACTTAATTATTATTAAATTTTATTTATTTTAAAGACTTTTTGCTTTTTTTTATTAATCCTTTTTTTTAGATAATGAATATGAAATAAATATTCTACAATTTTACATTTTAACAGAGAACTGTAAAATACAGATTTGAATTTTAAGATCTGATTCAATACCTCCTTTTGTTACACAATAACGGATGTAACCCGATGTTGGTTAACCTATATTTAATATTATTCAGTTCTAATCAAGTATTATTCAATATTATTTGGTTCTGAATAAGCTCTATTCAATTTTGATTTCACAAACTTATTAATAATCATATTTACTATACTAATTTTTAGCCGTTCAAAGTATTTAAATTGTATTTGATATTTATATAATGATTGGCGATAGTATTATATTTTAGGCAGATAAAATATTTAACAATAGTAAAAACAAATTAATGAGCTTGGGATGATTTTTAAAGAATTTCGACATGGAATATGATCCAAATTTAGCCAATCAAAAATGGTATTAGCAAACGTTAAAAAAAATGAGAAAAAAGAATATGAGTACGTTTTATTTGGGAGCATATGCAATATCTAAAATAAGCCAACTAATATGATATAATAACTAATCAAGTTACAGCTTTTTCAGGATAATAATACTTTTTTATTAATTGATAAAACGAAATTTAATATAATCGAAACAAGTATTTAAACTATATAATGTATTTAATACATACCAAATTACAACGAAGTTTACAATTAATGCCATTTTTATTTAATATAAATATAACTACAGTAAAAAGGTAGAAGTTTACATTTTTTTTATAACAGTAGCCCCTTATATATATATATATATGTATACTGTTTTATTATGAAAAAAGAAAAATGAATACAAACCTATCTTTGCTAAAATTCTGTCCTTTTCAGTACCCCGAAGTCCATTTTTCATTACGATGTTATGATAATTAAAGAACAAAAATTAAACGAGTCATTTTATTTTTATTTTTATTTTAACTTAATAGGTAATTTTTTCAAAATGATAATTATAATAATGATAGTAGTAGTAGTAATAGTGATAATCATTATGTTAGAATTAAGTGTCTGAAATACTCTGAAAGAATTGAAATTCCGATAGAAACGCTTTATTTTCTACTTTCTTTCTCTCTCTTCTTTTTCCTTTTTTGTATTTAAATAGTATTTTGTATGCATATATATATTAAATATAACAATTCAATTTATATTATAAAAACCTATTATAAACAATTAGCTATTTTAAAGATAATACAATTTATTTTTTTATCAAAAAATAACTCAACGGTTAAATCACAACTCTCAAGTAAATAAATCACTAATTTTTTAAATAAAAAATGTTTTTTGAAGAAGCAATAATAAAAGCTGAAGCAAAAGTATTAAAAGGAAAAGTATATGCAGTTAAAATACTAGATGGTGATGATCTTGTATCTGAACCTACATTATTGAGTTATTAAAAAATGAATAATTATGTATACAAGGTGAACAGTTATTTGCTTCTTTACAGTGGAATTTGGATCTTTCATTCATTTGCCATTCAGAAACATATTTAGAGACCCATTCTTCAGTAGGGCTAATAGCAATGAAAAATTCAGCAGGATTAATCACAACATATTGACCATCACCAGTCAAATGTTCATATGGAGGACCTATATTATTACTATAGATCTTGACATACCAGTCACGAACAGAGGCAACATCTTCCAAGTTTTCAAGAACTTATTGAGCAGACATATCAGTATTATCACCCTTATTAATTTCAGTTTCAATAACATTTCGAGCTTCTTTTTGGTGTGAAGGTGCTCTATGACTATAGGGGAAGACGAAATGGTATTTCATATTTGGCTCTCCAAAAGTCTTATCAGCAGTAAACCAAACGATTTTTTCATTACCCCATGTTCCTACAGTTTTATACTTAAGACGGTAACTCCAAGCGTTTGAAACTGACTTTAACCAGTTATAAACTTTATAAGCAGAGCTTAAAAGACTTGTTGGACTAAAGGAGCACTCGGCTAGGCTAACGAAAAGCGTGACAAAAAGAAATGCCAATAAAAATTTAACACCAATAAGCTTCATTGAATATATTTGACTATAGTACAAGGAAGAAAAATGTATAAAAAAATGATTTTATAATAATGATGATAATAAAAATAAAAAATAATGCATAAAAAAAACATATTTATATCTTTTTTTTAATGGTAATACAAACATATCAAATTATCAGAAAGTGACCCGAAAAAAAAAATAAAAAAAAACATGGATAATAGTTTCTTTAAACCAAACTTTAATTTGATATTTTAAGGTAATTCTGTTCCTTAAAAAAAAAAAAATACTGTAATATATATTGTGAAAAATATAAAATAAAGTTAAAGGATACTCTAGAGTTAAAGAACACCCTTAAAAAAATAAATTGAGCAATTTTTTTTAAAAAATAATAAAAAAAAATAGGAAACATCAAACCGAAGAATTACTGTTGTACGCATTTACTTAAATATTTTACTATAGGTTTTTACTTTAATATGGTACCTTAAAGGCATGTGTTTATCTACCGAAAAACGATACATTAGAACTATACCCGATTTGGATTTGTGAACCAAGTTTGGATCAACATAAAAGATAATATTGAAATTCCGCTGGATATTTGCATAATCTTTCATTTTAATCTTTTATTTTTTTAAGAAAACTCGTGAAGAAAAAAATAACAATATGTTCAATTTTTTTTTTTTAAAAAAAAAAAAAAAAAAAAAAAAAAAAAAACCAGTAGTATTTTTATTTTAATTTTATATAATTTTTAAAATATTGGTATCAAGTTATGTCAAATTCATGCAGGTCAGGGTCTTTTTTTGTTTTCTTGGGTTTCCAATTAAAAACAAAACGCACCCAAATTTTGTTTTACTCTACATACGCTTATTAAAGAGTCATGTAATATTATAATTATACAAATGATACACGATGATATTTACTAAAAACACAAAATATATTCAAGCATGGTCATACATTCAAAAAATGTGTCTGTATATTCTTGTCTTCTTTTTGTGTGCTAATTCAATAATACAATTATTTAGCATTTAAATCTATTATACAGGCTTTGGTTTATATCTTTTTTTTAAAAATAATAATAATAATAATAGAATTGAATAAAATACCGAAAACTTCAATATAGGTTTATATATAATTATTCACAATTCTATCAACGATAAATAATTTCATAATAATAATTGCTGTATCTATTTATCTTTATGTATAAGACTGTATTTATATTTTAATTTTCTTTTTTTTTATATAACAAATATAAAAGAATTGTTCAACAAATCATATTATTTTTTAAAAAAACAAGTCATTTCAGTTTTTTTTTTTTTTTTCAACTAAATAATTAATGTATCTGTTCTAAAATTATAATAAAAATGATAATAACAATCACTATGTTATAGTTTAATTTTTGAAATATTATAAACGAACAAAAAAATCTATAAAAGCACTCATTTGAGTTTGTCAAAAAAAATTAACTTCACTAAAAAAACTTTGGGTAGGAGTTGGACAAATTTTTTCAAATTATAATATTTATTTTTAATTCTTTATACCTCTATTTTTTTTTTCGTATATAAGTAATATTTAATAATAAATTATATACTCATATATTTATTTTAAATATAGAGATTCAATTTATATTATATAAAGTCTATTATAAATAACTAGGCATTTTAAAAATAGTATTATTTTCAATCAAATACAACCCAACTATGAAAAATAAAAATGAATGCGACTTAAAAAGACTTTTTTTCTTACTCTGGTGCATATATAATATATACGATGGCTTATTCAATTTTCTCAATATACAATATATTAAATGCAACTATTTTCTGTTTTATAAAATTATTACCAATTTAACAATTATAAAATAGTTTTGGTATATCTTGTAAAAGCTAATCTTATTACTATTTTTATTCTTGCTGTTACCATTTTATGACAACAAAAGATGGGTAAAATGAATACTATATTAAATCAACACTTCATATATACTGCCAATATATATTGTTGCTTTAATACATATTAATATAAGGTATACTCTTTTTTTTAACAATAATATGATTTAATAGTTTATTTATATAAAAATATATAATGCAAGGTATACGCAAGAGAAAAAGGAAAAAGAAAAGAGTTTACATGACATTATATATTTGCAGTACTTTTTTTTTTCTTATTTATTTACTAACATTAATGGTTAAAAAACGATATATATGAAAAAAACTTTGATTAATAGCAGATATTTTCTCTCTCTTAACAAATTTTGTTTAAAAACATCTTTTAGTAAATGAATCAATTATATATAAATATACATTTAGTGATCATACTTTAGTAAATACAAACTTTTTTTTTTACAATAAACCCTCAATATAGGTAATATATATACCTACATGAACCTAATGTTTAAAATTCATCAGTTTTTATTTATTACCCTTTTTAAGCACATGACATATTATGACGTATTACGCCACTATTAAAATTTAATTTAACTATCACTAGTATGAATAGTATATATAATTTCAATAAACAACGTCAAAAGTAAAAAAAAAGTGTGTATTATTTATATACCATGTGATCAAAATACAGCATATGCAAATTTATATTTTTTCCTTTCTTCAACTTGCGACAAGTATACCATCATCATCCATCATTATTAAATAACTTGAATACCACTTTTTATGAATGGTATATATATATATATATCGTGTATTAGCAGAGATAGATAAAATAATAGTATTAAAAGCTAAAGTACAAGTAATAATAATACTAAACAATGATGATGTTCCTGCATATAAATACACTGTTGATTAAACCGTAAGATTAATAATAAAAGACCTAAATATATATATATATATATATAGAATGTGAATTGGAATAAGAGATAAATGAAATACTTCATACATGTTTATTCATCTGACTTTTATTATGATCTTTATTATTTTTGGAAAAAAAAAAAAAAAAAAACTGCTTGATTAATCGGGGATTCAATGAATAATGCGTTAGAAAAATACGTATATATATATACACGACAAACTTTGAAAACAATATCACTATATTGTTTTCAATTATGTATATTTCGGCAGATTAGTTACGTACGATTTATTGAAATATATATTTTTACTAATATTATTTTTATTTATTTATTACGTACCAATACTATTATATTAATTTATTTATTTTCATACTAAATCATATATATTTCAAATAGAAAAATAAAAAAGGTTTTACAATTTATTAGTTAGATGATGAAATTTTTTTTAAAAAAAGATACATATATACCAAATTAGGGCAGCATATGTCAGGGTCTTTTATTTTTATTTTCTCCACTTAATCCAAAAGTGGTTATTATAGTAATACAATATCACTTGGTATTCTTGCTTATTAAATTTCGAATGTTATAATTTTTTATTATTGTTTCCCCAGATTTTTCATTTTGCTTAATTTTTTTTCTTCATATGAAATCACATTTTATTTTTTTAAAAAAAAATTCTAGTGTTTCGGGATATGTATTTTGATAAAATAAGGTCAATATACTTTATTAAGATTTAATCATACTAAAATATAATAATAATGGGTAATAATAAATGATGAATAGGAATAATAATAAAATAATAATAATAATAATAATAATAATAAAAATAATAATAATAAAATAAAAATAAAAAAATAATAATAATAAAAAAATACAAAGATATATAATGGACACTATACAATAGATATATATATATATATATATATAAAAAAATAAAATAAAAAAACACATTTAAAAAAAAAAGAAAAAAAGGGAATCTTATTATCTATTATTTATCATCATCATATCATCATCGTAATTTTTGATCACGTTCAAAAACCCATTGTAAATCCACAACTTCACGCCATAAAGTAGAATCTTGACCAAACGTGAGTAGAGTAGCATCTCTAGAAATATCAATCCATGTTCTAATCCCATTTAAATAATTTTTTTCCAATTTCACATCCAATCCATTGTTATTACTATAATTATGATGAAGACCATTATTGTTACTGTTGGAAGTAGAAGAGACTGATGAAGCTGAAGAAGAGGTAGCAGATTGTAACTCTAGTTGAATTAGACTATTCCAAGAAGCTTTAGCTAAAACAATAGTATGAAAAGAACAGACAGGATGTAAAGGAGGATACATGATACGATACATAATAAATAAAAACGTTGCACATCGAGCGGCTTCTAACCATTGTTGATGATCCATTAATTTTCTTAAAGCCACTTCAGCTGCACGAATCATATTAACGGTAAAGACGGGGACTTCGTTGCAAGTTAGTAGTTTAGTTAATAATGGAGGAATACCTTGGATGAAATTTTTTCTTGCTTGCTTTGCAAAAGCAGCATATGACTCAAAACTATTGATTCCTCCTATTCCAACCAATTGACGAGTAATAAAAGTAGGTTCCATGGTGGTAGATCCTTCTATATACACATCTGGAGCAATAAAATTAGCTACGTAATGAGATAATTCAGAAGGATATAATTTTGCATCCACAGGTATGGTACCGTCAAAGGCTTTACTGGTTAAGTAGGTGACAACTTCAGACGTATCCCAACGAGTAATGTCTTCTTCCAAAATAGCTGTTGCTTGATCGATCCTTAACCCTGATTGTTGCCCACGTTCTAATAACTGATCTAAGCAAGAAAAGGGCCCATGACAACGTTCACACTGACAGTCGTATTCTACTCCAAATCGACGTTGTAATTCATTCATTCTTGCATCTCTAGGCAATGTTAAATCCACATAACTGATAGTAATGACGTCACCTACAGCAATATCATCTAATGCTATAATTCGCTGTTTGTCCTGGCGGTAAATGATCCCTGTATTAGGTCGGCATGAATGTTGAATATATAATGTGGTTAAAGGATAAACACCGTAACCTACTTTTTCCATGTGTTGATCCGTATCCAATATATCAAATCGTGAAAGTTCAATTTGTTGTTGTACCGTATAAAGTTCATCTGCCGAAAACGGACAATCAAATGGTGCTAACATTTGTGAAACAGCTTCATAATCAATAGGTACAGAGGAACTGGAAGTAGTGGTAGCTCCTGGTGTAATGGTTGGTGGTATACTATGATTACTATTAATATTATTACTAGTTTCATTTGATGATGATGATAAAGATGATGCTGATGATGTTGATAGTTGTGCAGTTGTTGTAGATGAATCCATTTTCTTTTTTTCTTCTTCTTCTTGTTCATTTTTTCCTTGGAGATTATTTTCTTTTTTATTATTATTATTCATAACCATATTATGAGCATTGACATTATTAATAGTAGAAGCAATAGTGATATTATTATTATTCAAATGACTATTTGGTTGGGGATGTAGTTCTAAAGCTTGAATAGCATATTTAAGGTGTGGCGGAGAATGAGAATTGTGCTTATTCAGACGAGCGTGACTGTGCAAGGTGAGAGCAGCACGTTCAAGTAACCAACGGTCCGCATCCACATTGGTATAAGTATCATATTCCAAAGGTTCACATAAGACATGATGGTAATGAAGCCAAGCATTTCTAAAACAAGTATTACTACAAAAATAAGCAGAGCGGCATCTTCCACAACACTGCAAGGAAGCCCTTCTTAAACAATAATTACATCGTTGACGACGAACAGATGGTAAAGGGACTTGAGTAAGTGGTAATTGTTCTAAAACTACTGTCCCAGCAGCAAGTGGTTTTAAGGCTACTAAGGACCGTCCTTTAATCCCAAGGCCAAGATCGTTTAAATATTCTTCCAAGTTGACCATTTATTTGTTATTTGTTATTTTTATAAAATAAAAATATATAATAAAATGTTAATGATGATGGAGATGAAGAGTATATGAAATAATAATACTAATATTAATATCGATAATAAATTAAAAGTAAAGAGATTATAAAAATACAATTAAGTTTTTTTTATTTTTTTTTAAAAAAA
>MU612205.1:16103-26185 GCA_025201675.1 Cunninghamella echinulata
AAAAAGAGAGAAAAAAAAGGTTAAAAAATTTTTGGGTTGATTTCTTTTTAATTAAAATAACTCCGCTATTTTTTTTTTCACAATTTAAAAAAAAATCAAACAAAAAAGGGCCATCCTGGTTTATAATAATATGTATGCTTACATACTCCAAATCACACAGCTAACAGTCACGATTAAAGTTCTAATAGTTCATTTATTGAAAATAAAAATAAAAAAGGTCAAAGTCACTATAATGGATAATACAATGAAAGGAAAATACACATAAAAGTAAACACACACTAATTCTATGATACATAAAAAAAAATAAAAAAAATAAACGAACGACATAAAAAAGATTTCCATAATAAATTAAACAAGGTAAAACTTGCTGACATTTAAAAAAAAGCATGATCCATTTTGATCATAAACAAATTAAAGTTTATAATGTTTTTTATATATAATAAATATACCATTAGACTAAATGACTATTAAATCGAAAAGGACAATATTTATATATATAATTTTTATAGTGAAAATCATGAATAAAATAAGAATAAAAGAGAACCATCACGAATTTTTCCCCTGTGTTTTTAAAAAAGTTGTTTTTTTTTTTTTTCTTTTGTATATCTCCTTATTATAAATGGTTTAGTCTATATATTTGTTTTTTCTTTGATATTTTTTTAAAAAAAGGAGACTTTTTTTGGAGTTGATACAAAAAAATCGTTTTTTTTATTTTATTCTACTTTTCTTTATGCTCTTTTGTTAAATAAAAAAGAAAAGAAAAGAGAAAGAAATCAATACATACATGGAAGATCATCCAAATGGTAAGCTAAAATTAAAAAACAAAAAAAATAAAGTTGATTTTTGATCTCAGCCATTTTTTGATTTAATACTGAAGAATGTAGTAATCCAAGTAACAATACACCATATTGTTCTCCAAAACCCGAAGATATATGGAAAAATGGAACAAATCATCAATTTATTTGGAATTCACAGTAAAATATTATTTTTTTATTTCTCTTGGTTTTTTTAAAAGCAACTAAATTATTCATATTTTATTTTTTATTTTTTATTTTATCATTTGAAAGATATCCGTACTATAGAACAGTAAGTTTAACTTTTTTTTATTATTTATTAGTATTAAAAGAAATGGCTATTAAACTGATATAAAATCAACAGGATGCCTTAGATCTTTATTTATTTTATAAAAATAATAATTCAGATTATCAACAAATACAAAGATGGAAAGAATTAGATCCTTTGTCAGGTTCATTAACAGTTCAAGTCAATGATTCTTGGTTTCCAGATTTTTTATATTTTGAAAAAGAAAAAAAATGGACTTTTTATGGTTTTTATTTACCTTCGAATATTAATCTTGATCAAGAATTCTTAAATCCAAATAGTGCATATCCTTCCCCATTTAATTTTTCAGTTACTCGTAAGTTCAATATTTTTCATATATATATATATCCGCTTCTCACTTTTTTATGATTTGATTTGATTATTTTATTAAAATAAAGAATATAGCGAAATACTTTTAAACAATTCCAATAACAATTTTAATAATAACACAGAAGATAAAAATATTAATAGCCAAAAAATACCTATTTGGATTATCATTATCATCGTAATCACCTCAATTATTATTATACTTTCACTAATTATATTTGCATTATGGGTGACATATAAAAATACATTTAAAAAGAAAAAAGATAACAATGATAGTCTTGACCCACTACCTATTGCTACAGTTCAAAATAAAACAACTTGTAGTCATTTATCTTTATCTTCTTCTACTTCTCCAGAAATACCACCAGCGATAATGAACCAAGTTCAACCTTCAATTATAATACCAGTAAACCATTTACACAACGACAGTTATTATACTTCTAATTGGAACCGACAAGAAAAAAATAGAAAACAAATTAGTGAAGAATTACTGAGACAAGAGTTAGCTTCTGATGAAGATACTTGTATAAAATATGCATCAAAAAGAAATTGTTCTTGAAAAAATTATAATCCTTTTTTTTTAACTTTATAATAAAAATCTCTCAATTTGGTCTATCCTTCTTTTTTTTTAATCTGTCCAATTTATTACATGAATCTTTTTTTTTTTTTTACCTGTTTATATATTGTATCTATATTTTTTATCATCAACCTGTTAGCAATATATTATCCAAAGAAAGGAGGATCACCATAACGGGGTTAAAGTAAAAATAAAAATAATGGATAACTATTAAAAAATAATATCAATTTTTTTATTCTTAACTTTTTTTTTCAAATAATATAAATTATTTACAATAATATAAAATAATATATGTATAACAATAATAAATTAAAGATAATTGGTGGCAATAAAAGATGAAATAAATTTATCGCTTTGGTGTAAAAAAAGTAGGTGGTAGTGATACACTTGACATAGAAGGAGGTGTTGTCGCTCTTGAGTTGATAGCATTAGCTTGTTCCCGTTGTTTTCTTCTAATTTTAATAGCTGTTTGGCGATATAATTTCAATAGATGTGCCTATATATACATACACATACATATATGTAATATTAATAATGTTAATAATATTTCATATATTAATAAATATGGGAGAAAATGGAAGAAAAAGCCCACCAATCTATTCATATATCTTCTTTACCTTAAAATTAAATAGCATTGGAATTAAAATGTCAGTTGCCAAAAAGTCCTCAAACTCGATTTCATCACGGGGTAAAAACATATCATTTTTAGTACATTTAACAGCTACAATCATATCTTGATATTTTGATAAAGAATACATAAAACCATTTAAACCTAATAGAAATTTAGATAGGAATAGATGATAAACAACGAGCTAAAAATATATTTCTTTCTCTTATATATATAAAATCCTACCTACTACATCCATTCCAATAACAGATATACCATCATCGCCCGTATCGTATATCAATTTGGTCATGATACTTTTATTGAGTCTCAAATTTTTATTTTGTTGAATCCGTTTTACCATATCAGAAACATTGGAAGGTTTAAATTCTGCTGAAAGTAATTCATACTTTTCTCCATCAATATCAGTATAAAATATAAGGTCGATTTTCCTGCCAATAATTGATTTGCTTGTTGATCCATATTCAAACTCATTCATTTGTCGATCAATTTTAGATGCTACACATGCCGTTTCACCACTAAAAGAAGTAACGTTTAAAAAGAAAAAGGAAATGTGAAAATAAAAATATATCAATAAGTATAATGAATATAAACCATTTGGAACTATAAATTGAATATTTACCTTTTAATATTTATGATGGTATCACGAAATAGTGTCTTAAAAATAGGCTTCCAGTATTCGATATATCCCGATTCGCTTTCATTATCCCAAGATGAGTATTTTATCATATTAATTCTAAAAAATATAACGACAATGATAATAACAATAAAATAAAGTTAGCCAATTTTAATCAACTGATTTTTTCTTCTTCTTCTTTTAAGATGAATGCGAGATAGCATAAAAGTATGAAATACTTTACATATGATCTAAAATATCTAAAGTAATTAGAGATAATGACGATTTAACGTCTATTTTTGATTCATATGCTTGTAAATTACTTTTATGAATGAAGATTTTGATACCATCTATACCAGATTTAGCATGAATCTATCAAAATTGTGTTTTTTTAAATAATAATAATAATAATAATAATAATGAAAGAGCGTTAGAGTTTATGTCTATATAATACTATCATTATTTTGGGCTTATTTATATTATTATTACATTTTTAATTTCCATCATCAGTGATTTCAGAGTGTCATTATGTAGATCAAAATTATTCAATTGATTGCAAGATATAATATCATGTATATTCGTATAGCCTTCAATCATAGGCCAATTGTTAATATCCACTGTGTTAATGATGCCAGATAACAATACACTATAATAACAAAAGAGAAAGTGAGGAAAAAAAATCATCATCTGATTAACTTATGTTTATATATTTATATCATTTACGATAAATAGGATTTTTCAAGTTTATCAAGATTATTAAAACTTTTAAGTTTATCCAAACATAGATTATATATGTAAGAGAGGATAGTTGTATCACCAGTTCTTTTTTTGAGTTCATAGTTACTAGGAGAAACATTTTTACCAGCATACTAAAGAATAAATATATATATATATATATATATAAAGCATAGATCATATTAATATCTTATATGATTTCGTAAAAACATACAATATATTTATATAATAAAGAAATGTGATCAATACTTACAAGATCATATGCATAATTATATAAATAACGAAGGCATATCATGGAATCCTTATCACCACCATTATCATCATCATCAGTTGAAACAGACGTTTTTCTTTTTATTGGTAAAATAGATGTGGTATTATCGGTTAAATCTTGCTCATCTTGATAGATAGATATTAAGTAAAGTAAAAGGGAGAAAAGCAATTAGATCATCAAAAATAATTTAATTATATGCTGATTTTTTTCTCTAACGCGCTATATCAATCATTATTATTTGCATTCTTTTTACCTTTTTCAATATCTTTAAACATATTTTGTTGTCCAGGCCGTTTTTTTGATGTTGAGTCATTATCACTATCTCTATTATTATTATTAATTATTGCTGTTCCGCCGTCCCCATTAATGACTGCACAATTATTATATGTAGAAGTGGTGATATTGCTTGCCTCTGCTGATTCATTCATTTTTTTATATGTGTTTTTCTATAATAAGTTTATAAATAAAAAAAAAAAAAAAGAGAGTTTAAGTTTAAAAAAAATCAAGTAACATATATATTACTATTATTATTATTATTATTTAAATTACATTAGTATTTTCATTTAAACACGAAGCATAAGATCTTATTTCATTAGGAAGTTTGGAACAGTTTTTAATTTTAATCAAATTTTGCTTATATTTTTGAGTGATGGTTTTAAAATTAGCCTTTTTATGTATGCCTAAATAATATCTGCAAAAGGAAGAAAATGTCCAATCTTTAAGTGCTGTAATATGAAAATAGTTTTCCAAGTTGATAACATCACAGCCAATCTTATGTTCTTTGTATACAGCTGGAGCTTGTACTACCATATAAAGTAAAAAGGAAAGGTGAAGGAAGAAAAAATTATTATTATTTTTTGTGAATTAAAATTTCACGGAGATTAAAATTTTAAAGATATATTGACTTGAAAAAAGAGGACTATTTTTTTAAAATAAATATTTATTGCCAGTTTTTTTCTCCTTTGTATTTTATTTTTCCTCTTTCACTTTATTAATTTATATCGATTTTACTCTATAAAAAAATATACTATTTAAACATTATTAGAAGCTCGAACTGGATCGATAAAAAGATGACAAAAAGATTAAGGGTTTGTTGAAGGACTATTTTTTAGGAATTCAAACTATAATCTTTTGTTCGACTCAATCTGTAGAAACTAGATAGCTATCCTTGCTATGACAAATCCCTTGGTCTTGTGGTGAACTTTTATTAGATATAAAAGTTTGTTGCTTGATTATAGGTAGTTTCTAAGGTTGATACTGCTTTCTATATAATGATGTTATTGTTTTTTGATTGAAAGCTCGAACTTTGATCGATAAAAAGATGACAAAAAGATTAAGGGTTTGTTGAAGGACTATTTTTTAGGAATTCAAACTATAATCTTTTGTTCGACTCAATCTGTAGAAACTAGATAGCTATCCTTGCTATGACAAATCCCTTGGTCTTGTGGTGAACTTTTATTAGATATAAAAGTTTGTTGCTTGATTATAGGTAGTTTCTAAGGTTGATATTGCTTTCTATACCTGCCCTACTATTTTTTAAAATATATATATATATTAGCTCTAGGATTATCATTTATATATTTATTATCAACTACTACGTTTTCCTCAATCATTATTACTCACTGGATCAATTTCTTTATTTAGTTTAATGGATAACAACAAGTAGATAATATTAAATGACTTAAAAAAGTAACTATAAATACATATATAGGAAATTAAGAAAATGAAAATTAACCTGTTGTGAATTATAGTGGACTATATTTTTGATTTTTTTGATTTTGCTTTTATTATTTATAATATACCATTTTTTATTTAATTATTTTTAAACTACTACACGTAATAAAGGAATAAAAGCACTATATTTTTTGAAAACATCATATTCATATTTATTTAAAAAAGAAAAAAAAAAAAGAGACGAGATATTCTCTATATCATATTGATTCGTATATATTAATATTGAATATTGAATAACATGTAATGAAAAAAAGAAAGAAACAATAAGATAATCTTTTTATACTTTTTTTTGTAACCATCGGATTTGAAAAGCTAGTTCTTTTTTTAACTAATTAATGTGTAGCCAATAAAATTTAATTTTTAATTTTAAAATTATTTTTTAATGAGGTTTTATTTTTCCAATTGTTACTTTTTTCTTTTTCCTTTCCTTTCCTTAATATTTTGTACATTCTTTAATATAAAAACATGACTGTTGCAATAGAAAAGTGTTGTTGTTTTATTCCTCTAAGATTTGGTACCTTTTTAATTGCTCTTTGGTTTACTGTAATACCATTTTAAAAATAAAAAAACATTAATCATTATTACTATTATTATTATTTACACTAATTTGGCTATTTCTTTATTTATTTTAGATTATATATTTACTTGATGCAACAACTGGTTTCCTTGGTATCAATGGTAAAAGGATATACTCAATAACAACGATAAAAAAAACTGAAAATAAGAACAAAAAGAAATAGATACAAGTTATATTTATATAAATGCATTCTAATATTATATTTTATTTTTCCATTTCTATTTCATTACAACAACAACGTATACAGCTGCTATTGTTTATTCAGGGCAAGCTACGAGTGCATGGTATTATATAGATTTACTCTTTACAGTAGTAGTTTGTTTAGGAGGTGTTATTGGATTATTCGGATCTTGCTTTGTAAGTAGATAGCTGTACCGAGAAAGAAGTAAAAAAAATACTGTCATTTAATTTTTACTTATCATACTTTTTTCTTTTTTTTCTTTTTTTTCTTTCTTCTCTTTAGAATTCAAGAAAATTTGCTAAAATATTCAGCGTTGTTGTATGGGTCAACTGCACTTTATCTATGTTAAAATATGTTATTTGTTTAGCATTAATGATCAGCCATAAATATGATATGACACGTTCTTGTTTACGATCTGGATTTGTTGGCTTTTCAAACCCTCAAAACTCCATTCAACCTGTTATCATTCCCGAAAATAGTTTTTATTCACCTGTTGTTTACCCTGGTACACTTAATGCTTATGCTTTAAGTAAAGAAGAATGTGAAAAGGCTGTTAATACATTTTTAATTGTTTTCGGCGTCGTTATTTGTATTGTTCAAATACTTCAGGTAACCCATCCAAACATCTCGATATTCTTTATACATATCAGTTGATCAATAGATAGAAAAAAAAAGGGATTTTATTTTATTGGACACTCATTTCTATTTACTTTTTTAATATTATTTTTAATAATAGTTCTACTTTGCTACCGTCGTTAGCGCTTACGCCTCAAGACTTCGTAACGGTGCTCGTCATCACCGATTACATGATCAACAAATTAAAGATTTCGAAGAATCAAGATACCATATGTCAACTGTTTATTAAACAAAATCACCTTTTCAGCTTTCTATATATTTTTTATAAAAAAAAATCACAATCTTTTTGTATATTTACTATCAACTATTTTATTTCTAAATAAAGACTTTTTTTACTGGTTATTATACTTTTATTATTACTCAATAGGTTTTATGATTATCATTACTGTCATTATTATTCTCACAATCATGGTAATAGATAGCAGCAAACCATAAACTAATAAATAATTGTCCTGCCTATAAAAATGGAAAGCTCTATTATATATTTTTTTTTATAGATGATGCAGATGAAAATTCAGGTGAATAGTGGATTATTTTGACGTGATCAACATGTAATAATAATTAAAACTTAAATAAATCTAGTTTTCTGTGCTAAACACCGATTAGAACTTATGCATAAGCATATAAATCACCATTTATTAATTACGATAAACAGAAAATGTAAGAGAAAAAAATTACATCTATAAAATGAGGATTATATTGCTGGGCAATTAGTTGTGCACTTTTAGAGTTTCTAGATTGGTTTTTTTTTTTTTTTAAAAAAAAAATTCGACCGTACTATTCATAGACCCTTTCAATGATAGAATCTATTTGTTACATAAAAAAGAAGTATCTATAATTAATAATTTATTTTATATGTGTTGATTGCGCACACCATATTAGAGACATGTTGGGAAATATACGTATGATAAAGGAAGAATATAAAAACAATGATAAGCACATACATAAAAAAAACAATAGCAAAAATAAAAAGACTTTACAAATAGATGATTTTATAAACATTTTTTAATTTGGTGAGCTGGTGAAGATATTAGAGTAGAGTTACATAATACAAAATTAAGATAAATAGAAACCTCTTACTATACATATACACTAAGTGGTTTATTTATTTATTGAAGCCCACTAAAGGAAACTCACACAAATTCTTTTCTTCATTTTTTTTCTTATACCTCATTTAAAAAAAAACATGGCGCTTTAGTAGCCTAAATATAATAATAAAATTATTTTTAAAAATAAATAAAGAGATAGCAAAAAAAAACCATGGGGTTATTCAATTATTCTAATTTCCACGCATTCTTTCACTTTTATTTTTTCTTCAAACTATATTTTTTTATTATAAAAATCATTTTTTTAGTAAAAAATACATTTATTATTTATTTATACGTATATGTAAAATGTAGCATAATAATCAAATTATATGCATATACGTATGTATGTATGTATGTATGTATGTATGTATGTATGTATGTATGTATGTATGTATGTATATTTGTATATACGAATGTATGTATTGTTGTATAATGAAACTAATGTATAAATATATTTTGTTAATTCAAGCAAAAATAGGTTAAGTTATTGTTTTCAGTTGATCTTTAATGATTATTCACTCGTGGTTACCTTCACTTATTGCTGAAACTAGCTTATTACTGTTCACCTTGCCATTCTTTTATAATCACTGGCATTGGTTTTCATTACTGATTCCCGGTGGCGCCATTCTATTACTCTTGGTGACTCTTTCTTAAGACAACATTTTTTCATTTTCGTGTTTTTTTACAATATACTCATATTAGTATAATGAAGCTAATGCCTATATATGTTTATCCATTATTTAAATTAGCATAAAATAGGGTACTAACCTACTATTTATTTATTTTTATTGATTGATCTCTTGATACCTACATCATGTATCCACATATCCTTTCATTCTTCACTATTTATTCCTCAATAATAACCATCCAAGTTTAAAATGGAATCTATTGTATGACCAGGGACCTTTACATGACCCATTGATTCTGTATAATTCTCACTATGCTGGTTTCTTCTTATCCAAGATGCTAGTTTTATTATTTCAGTGCTAATATGTTTTAATCCAAGGTATTGCTTTGCTTTTTGACAAAATGGATAGCTTATTTTTTTATAGTGGTGTCTTTTTTCTATTCAAGCCGGATACCCTCATACTCTTGATGATAGTGGGATACTTGTTTCTTTTAATAGTTTACTTTCTTTTTTAAAATAAATAAATAATATTTTACTAGTTTTGCAAGAAATATTGACAAATCAAATATTTGATTTATGCTACTAAATAATATATGGACATATAGGTGGTTTGAATATTCGTTTTGTTATTTAAAAGTGCCAAAAAAGGGAACCTCGGAAGTAGAAGATTTTTATCAACGTTCTAGCATGATATACGTCTATGGATTGGCCAAGTGTTGAGCAATATCGAAAATACAAAATAAAATAAATTTATTTGACTGCCATTATTATCATCATCCTATTAATATTACTATTATTATTATTTTTCTTTAAAAAAAAAAACAAATTTTAATTTTCTGCTATTTTTTTTCCACGCCACCTTTTTTCCATGGTGTCGGGTATATCAATAAATGACAAAAAAATAAATTTTCTATTTTTTTTTATATCCTGTTTAACGATGATATTATTTATATTTACTAATTTTTTTTTTTTTTGGGGGGGGGGAG
>MU612206.1:0-26178 GCA_025201675.1 Cunninghamella echinulata
TAAAAAAAAATAACAAAACAAATGCATTTTGAAAATCAATCATCTATTTATTTTTTATTACTTATTTTTTTTTTAAAAAAAAATAACAAAACAAATGCATTTTGAAAATCAATCATCTATTTATTTTTTATTATAGTACTTTATATATATATTAAAAAAAAAAAATACTTTTTACATAATAATTCTAATAATAATCTAATATCCTTTTATATATAATAAATAAATAAATAAAAACTATTTAATATTTTTGACAGGTGGGATGATTCTTTAGAATCATGTTCAATATATTATAAACATATATGTACTATATATTGATATATTATATATACAAATTTAATATAATGATAACAACATACATGTACATATATATTTATAATGACGATGAGGATACCTTTTATAAAAAGAGAATAGTAAAATATCATGATTTCAATTTATTTTGATAAATTAAGTATTATATATAAAGTTGAGTTGAGTGGTACAGAAGTTACTTTTTATAGGTTGAATTTGTGAGTTGTATACCATAATTGGATTGGCCCCATATATTCGTATCATGGTACTCCTTCCAATATGGAACAGGTTATTTTATTTTATTTATTTAATTTTTACACAAATATATATTTAATTAATATAACGAGCATATTTTTTTGAAATTGAATGTAACAACTTATTCAAAACAAAAAAAAAGTAAAACAAAAAGAGAGAGGCAGCCACAAATATAAAAATAAAAATAAAAAAATCTCTTTTTTTTTTATGTTTTGTTTGTTTGTTTGTTTGTTTGGCTGGCCTACTTTCCTACACTTCCTTTTTAAGTTTTTTTTTTTTTTATTTTATCATAAATATAGAGTACTTCTTGGTGAATTTAAAAAATTACAGTGAGCTAAATAATGAATTATCTTTATAGATATTGAATCAATCAATTTGAAATGTAAACAGGTTAATAACATATTCATCCACTATATATAAACGAATTTCCATACCATGATCTCGAAGATTAATAGTTTATATTAAAAGAATCACATCTAAGCCTAACATTGAGCTATTTGGTCAAATAATTATGATCATTGCATGAGAATTAGCCTATGTACAGCGATTCAGTATAACGTTGATATATTAAAATCCCAAAACGGCTGATTATTATTTATAGAGAATAATAAACATTTAGATCCATATGGATTTTTATAAAAATTAAAAAATAAATAAAATTTTATAATCAAGTAAATTATATTATTTTATTTTTATTATTTTTTCAAAAAAAAAGAGAAAAAAACAAAGAAATAGTGAACATAGGATTATAAACTATCTTGTTTGAATGTGAGAGGAAGAAGAAAATGAGAGCACTCG
Source organism: Cunninghamella echinulata (assembly GCA_025201675.1). Classification (NCBI taxonomy): domain Eukaryota; kingdom Fungi; phylum Mucoromycota; class Mucoromycetes; order Mucorales; family Cunninghamellaceae; genus Cunninghamella; species Cunninghamella echinulata. The sequence goes on from MU612206.1 coordinate 1,342, forward strand.
AGTAAAAAAAAAAAAAAAAAATTGAATAGCGAAATTTGAAAAAAATAACGTTGAGTTTTGTATATATAATGAAAAAAATAAGCCTTTTCCTTCGATTCACCATCTTATAATAAAATATTATTATTATTATTATTATTTATATAAATCTATTCCTTTTTTAATTTATTTATTATAATGAAAATGGCTTTAATATTTAACTAACTCAAAAAAGATAGAAAAATAAAAAAAAAATTTGAAAAGACAAATAACATACGTTTATGCCAAAGAAGTTAAACATAGATATAGCTTTGTAGCAAGTAATATACAATCGCTTTATTAAAGAACATTTTAAGACTTTTAATATAAAAACAAGTTTATTAAATTTATATATATATATGTAATTTCAATTTATATGCCACAAGATTAAGATAAAAAAAAATACTTGAGCTAAATAAAATAAAATTAGTATAAACTATATATGTAGAGAGAGAAAGAGATTATTAAAAAGCAAATATTTGCTAATAACTTTTTTAAGAAAGCAGCAAGTGATACTACCTATTATTTCTTTAGTTTTACATAAAGGTAATAAACTATTGATACAAAGAGCTACTTGACAGTAAATAACGAACAACAAGGATGAAACCACCTGATTAATAACAAAACAATGGATAAACTACTCTCAAATGATCTGGAAAAGAATAATTTAAATATCATCTCTAGATTAAAATCATTATAAAAAAATAGATAGATTCATCTCAACCCTTCAAATTATTCGTTTATTTTGATGTAATCATGGATTTATCAAGTGCACATTAAAATAAGCGACAAATTATTCTTAGAAAATTTTATTGGATTTAACGATATATGAAAAAGGTTCTTTTTTTTATTATTATATTTTTGGCTCTACATGAACATAACATAGTGATCACAACGATCTAATTTTAGTTGAATAGTGACGGATTATTAAAAACATAAAATAATCCAGTAAATTGTTGGTTTAAAATAAACTAAAAGGGCATTCATTACTTACTTATTCTTCTAATTTCCTATCGTCTATTACGGTTCGCTTTATCACTAATATATTATTTTTATTGTTATTATTACCATTGCCATAACTCCCAACCAAAACAAAATAAAACACCAACTAGTATGCAAGAATGGAATGCTCTAGGGATATACGTATCAAATGCAAGCCATCAAAGGAATTTTTCAAAAGTGTAATTAAAAAAAAGGGGGTCCTATAGTTTCAATGACAACTATGACAACAACATTAAATCTAGACACTTGAACTAATAAGGCATATATTAAAAAATTAAATATTGCCAACAACTGAAGGAATATAAGCGTAGAACCATCAACTACTCGTCCTAATATCCGTTTTTGCAATTATTAGTTCTTACCATTTATAATGACATTTAACTCAAATGTTAATCTGTCAACGATAATAAATTCAAAATATACAATTCAATTTTTACATGAATATTATTTAAAATTATAATATCTTTTTTTTTTTTGATCGATTAATTATAAAAATACATATAAAAAAAATTTTTTTGTGATTTATAAATTATTGTTATTACTTGTTGAAATAAAAATGACAACGGATGATAATGTTTTTTAAAAAATATCCAAATGGAATATATTGTATATATTTATTTAAACTATCTTTGCATTAGTGAAATCATGTAAATAAAATGATAAAATATGATGGCAATTGAATTAACACAAATATAACACTTGTTTATTTTATTTTATATATTTAAAATAAATAACCTAATAGAACAATTCTACTTTTTCTTTTTCTTTTTTTTCACATATATATTGCTTTTTGGGAAGAATGAATACATAAAGTTTTGAATTTGAAAAGGTGAAGGTTTTATTCTTTTTTTTGTGTGTTGATTTGTTGAATTAAATGGTGATCCAAATGTATATTTATGTGTAAATGTGTATGTGGTGATGGATTGTATATAATTAATATTAAAAAACACCCACCAAAAAAGTATAACTCTATATCCTTTTTTATTTTCGATTTATTTTTACATGTATATAGCTTTTTATTATCATTATATTATTATTATTATAAATTATTAATTTTTATTATGATTATTCTTTGTTAGCAGGATATACCCATTGAGTTTCAGGAATAGGTACTTCAAGTTCTTCCCAAGGCTTCCATTCTTCCATCTTACTAACTAATTTAAGTTCATCTTCAGCTTGTAAAATAAGTTCTTCAATTTGTCCACCTCCAATTTTGGTTTCGATTTCATTAACATCTTCAGTGGATTCAACGATAGATAAACGATTTTTGGTGAAGGATTCAGTAGCTTGACGATAAACTGCATGGGCAGGGAAACGTGATAATGCTGATAATGTATTGTTATATGTTTGAATTAAATGAGGGCGAGGATTAGGATGTACTGGAATACCGGTTAAACCAGTGGTAACCTATACATAGATATAGATGTGTATAGGTACATAGGTTAATATATAGTCATTTAGTTATTCAATAAATATTAGTTATAATATTATTATTATATATATTCCAAAATGAAGGGAGAATGATACTGCCCATAAAATAATAAAAATATTGTTTTAACAATAATAATATAAATTGGATAAATAGTATACCTTGGTGGCAGCTTGTAAAAGACGTCTAGAATAAAACATATTTAAAAAAAATTAATGTAAGAGAATATAAAATGAAAGAGGAAAAACAAAAACAACAAAAAAAAAAAGATAGTGCACACTCAATTTATATATTGAGTAAACGTCACGTAATTTTTTTAATTACCGCTGATTAAAATAAATTCACCTAACACTATACTAGTAAACCTGCATTGATCAATTGATTTACTTGTATAAAAATAAAATCATAAACGTTTTAAATATTATCAAAAAGATTGAAAAGAAAAGAAATATTTGCATCATTGTTTTTAAAAAGGATAGATATTTCTCAAAAAAAAACTATATTGTTTCCACAAAAACAAAAACAACAGTAATTGAAGGATTCGTTTTTTAACAAGCCCAACCATTTTTAATGTACCATCATCAATAGAATATTAAGGGTGAAATATTTTATACAATTACAATTTTTTTCAAAAAAAAAAAAATAAAAAAAAAATAAAGAAAGAAAGAAAAATATACATTCAATTAATATATATATATATATAAAAATGCTAAATAAATTATTATGAAGGCCGTTTCCAAACACATACACGTCCACGTTTATCTGTAGTTATAATAGCATCTTCTCTAAAATAAACGCCAACACAAGGATCAGCATGAATTGTTTTTACCATCGTAGGTTGTAATATAGCTACTTCTGTTTTGGATACGACTGGATGTAAAGTAGCAGGTCTATCTATTACTGTTTGAAGTACATTCCCATTTGTCATTGATGACACAGATGCACCACGATGTCTTGTATTAACTCTCTGGTAATGGATTTGTAAAAAATATAATAGAAAGAAAAAAAATAGGTTTAGTTAAATATTTACATATATTCATTAGATTCTACTATTTATTTAATTTAATTAATTTTGTAATAGAAAGAGAACTTACAGTTTTAGGTAAATGTAAAGCGGGCACTGAGAAATCCCACAATATTAATTTTGCATCTTCTCCAACACTAGCAAATCGATATACTCGTTCATCACATCTCCAAGGATCAAAAGCTACACTTGTCACCCAAGAACTATGACCTTGACATCTGGCAATAATCCGTTGTTCCCGAAAAGCCCAAATAGTAACAAGATCATCCTGTCCACCAGCCTAATAGAGAAATGAATTGATATAACAATTAGCTATATCATCCATATTTATGTGTAACTTATTTTTTCTCCTCCTCTTTTGTTCAACTTTTTTTGTTTTATATTTTTAATTACCAAGATATATCTACCATCAGGACTCCAAGAAACACATAATAATCCACCATAATATGATTCATATACATCTAATAATCTAATATTTATAATTATTATAATCAAAAATAAAAATAAAAGTATAATTATTATGAATAAATAAATAAAATGAAGACATCAATATATATACAGTTTATTATTGACTTACTTTTCGTTTACAAAATTGATCACTCGCATATATCCATCTAATCCAACTACAGCAACATGTTGACAATCAGGTGAAAATGCGAAAGCTAAACAAAATAGAATCAATAAAATATTAATTATAACTTTAATACATTCATTTTTTTTTCTTTGCCTTTTTTTATATATATTATTACCAGTGATCGACTGATTTGATAATTTCCAATGAGCAACAGGATTACTTTTTGCCGAAATTTTTGCTGAAGGTTTAGTAATACGAAAACTAATATTTTTAAATATAAAAAAAAGAAAAAGAAAAAAAAAATAGTATTTTAATATAACTTCATTCTAATATAAATAAATATATATATATATATATATATATATATATAATAGAACCATTAAAAAAAGAAAAAATAAACTTACGTTTGTTTTGGAGTTGATTGTTTTGAGCGATGTTGACCAGCAGTCGAATGTTGTTGCTGCGACAAAGGTGGAGAAGAAGGATATTTTTGATGATAATGCCATTGAGATGACGATGAAGGTGGTGATGTGGAAGACGATGTATGGTTCGATGTCGTAGTAACATTTTTATCATGATCATTAGGGTTAAATAACTCATCTTCCTTTTCTTTGTCGAATAGCATAATAGATCCGTCCTGAAATGCAGCCATGAATAAGTTTTCTGATCCTTGTAACCAACGAATCATTGTGATGGAAGATGAATTCATTACACCCTATATTTATACAGTAATGGTAATAAAATAGTAATGATGATGATATAAGTAATTTGTTTTCTACTCTTTAAGCGATTTATTTTAATTTTAATTTATTTTTTACCCCTTTATTTATCCGACCATATTTATTACATAATGGATCAAACCATATTATATCACCTGACGTGAACCCAATAATAATATCCAAGTGGGCAGAACCACGTGTTAATAAATTTACATCGTGCGAAGTTGGAAAAGCGCGATTGAATATAATCCTTGACAGTGGTTCCTAAATAATGATCATACAGAGCAAAAAATAAAAATAAAAAATGAATGAATGAGAAAAAATTGAAAAATAATCATGTATTTTTTCCATTTTATATGGGTATATTTATATGTAAAAAACATATGTATATTTACCATAGGTTTACAAGCAGCATCCATCCATACAAAACTGGATCCACAATTATAGAATAAATTTGTATCTTCGCTTGTCCTTTCCACTAATATTTTCGCTAATTGACCATTCGTAATAATTTTTTGTACAAAACTTGAATTTGTTTTAGTTATGTTTGTTTTTGGTTTACGAGGAGACGAAGACAATGATGAAGATGATGAATATGATCTAGTAGTTGGCTGAGGTGAAAAAGTGCTACTATTACTATTGTTATTACTATTAATATAAGATGGTGAATTGCCAGTTGGTGAAAAAGGAATTGAAGAAGATGATAGGTCTTGATGGTATCCGATTGAAGGTATGGTCATACGTTTTTGAAATTGATGATCATTGGTTATAGGTGAAGTAGGTGTCGATAAAGGATATGTATTAGTCGTTAAGGTAGAATTATTGGATAATGTAGTAATATCTTCTTCCATTAATATAGCTGAAGTGGATGTTAGTGGTGATATAGTGTTAAAGTTTAAATTATTACTATTATTACTGTTGCTATCGTTATTATTATTATAAGTGCTATTATTATTATTGTTGTTGTTATTATTATTATAATTATTATTAATGTTGTTATTGCTATTATTATTATTATTATTATTATAACTGTTGTTTAAATCAGGATTATTATTATTACTATTAGATTCCATTTGACCAAACTTAAATCGACGGTAACTCCTTGCTCCAGGTTGGGGCTCATATCGATTTATTGAACTAGGTGCTGTTTCTTTATATTTTATAGATACTAAACTAGCAGTGGTTCCAACAGTATAAAAGGGTGCCAATGAACGAAAAAATATTTTATAAGCTAAATTATAAGTACCCTCTGGTGTAAAGAAAAAAGGGCAGTTATGATCAGGTGTTGATGGTGGATAAACTGGTAATCTAGTAGACTGTGAAACGCTAGTATCGCCAGCCGAATGTCTTCGTATCATAAAACTAGACTGATTTCCACTAGACTATATTGTATAAACATATGTACGTCCCAAAAAATGAAAAAGAAAAAAAAAGAAAAGAAAAAGGTTTTTACGAATTTAATTTTTTCAACACAGTATACTTTTATTACTATTATTATTGTTATTATTATAATAATTATTATTCTTTTTACTTTACATTTTCAACCATCTAAGGAATTTTTAATAATGTATTTATACTGATATATATATATATATATATATATGTACACGTGTATATAAATAAATATATACAAATATATATTAAAAAATAAAGGTTCTGCTAATTATATTTGTTTAAAAATAATGAAAATAAATTAGAGAAAAAAGAGAGAAAAAAATTACTTTTTTCTTTTTATAAAATGTAATTTAAAATCCCGATAACTTTTCTTTTTATTTTCCTAATCTGTATTGACAAGTTTTCATTTTTTTTATCCCATCCAGGCACCATAGTATATATTAATAAATATTATATATTGGATTTCTATTTAATATATGTATACTCTGCCAAGATAATTTGAATTTACAAAAGCCATAGTAGAAATTAACTGGCTTTTTTTATTTCTTACTGTTTAAAAAAATTAAGAATCAAGTCTTTTTTTAAGGTAGAAATTAATATATATAGAAATAAATATGAATACTTATACGTATCTGTGTTTACAAATTTATTATAATATAGTTTTATTCTATATACATGTATATATAATACGGGTTTTATACCATAGATCGGTTTTCTAACTTAACTTTAAATTAATATCTTGGCTACATAAAAAAATTTGATCTTAATTTTTTTTTTAAATGTGTAACTTGGTTTAATTATGATCAAAAAATGTATCAATATGCTCATACTGCTTTTTAATTGTATGTATATTTATTTATTTAAAAAAATAATACTTAATGATCAAAACAAAAAGAAAAAGAAAAAAGAAAAAAAAATTATATAAAAATAATCAATGCGAATTTTAAAACTCAATAGCATTATTAAAAGATAGAAAGGTTATGATTTTACAAAAATAGTACAATTTTCTTGTATTATTTTAATTATATAAAACAATAAAATCGGGGGAGGTAGAATTTACTTTATAATATCAATTGCCTATTTATACTACCGTTAGCCGACTCACCTTTTTTATGTAATGTAGTTGGATCGTTACCGTGCTTGCAGAGGTTCACTCCTGCTTCTTTTTGGTCAATTATTTGAAATTCTTATTCGTTTGCTTGGTTTATAATCTACTAAAATTATACATTTCGTTTAATTATTTGCTCTGTTAATGATAATATATAATAATAATAAACCTTTTAGTAATGGATTGAATTAATTGCTATTACTAAAATAAACATTCCTTCTGACTTTATTATAATAAGCTACTTAAAGATACATATTTAATTAATAAGAATATTCTATAAAACTAAACATAGACAAGTATTTTTTTTCTATTTCAAAAAAAATGAAAGAGAAATAAACCAGCTTTTTTTTCATTTCTTAGATTTTTAATGCATTGTTTTTTTATAGTTACTTGTCTTTATAGCAAAAAAATTCACCATAACATTAAAAAAAATGTTATAATTTTATAAACCGTTATTTTAATAAATTTGAATCTCATTTTATATAATTAGCAGTACCTATTTTAAAAGTATCGATCAGTTGAGCAAGGTAAATATATTTATATAATAATAATCACATATAGAATGATAAAAAACAAGCTATGATTTTTACAAAGTACAAAAAAAAAAAATTTAAGACTACGATCTATTATATATATTATTGTATTACTCTTATTTATACAAAATAATAAAAAGAGGATGTTTATACATATATAAAATAACATCTAATATTAAAAATAACTTTGCTAGTAAAAAACTCCAAACCTATTTTAAAACCCTCCAAACAAGTGTTGATTAATTAATATTGATAGAAACTGTCAATTTGGAAAATTCATGTTGAAACTCATTTGTGTTTGACTACAAAGATCGAAAAACTATTAAAAAAAAGTGATACATTTTTAGCATCAGAAGATCTCTCCATAATCAGATTGATTTTCTTTTAAACACACTACTCAAACATGATATGCGGGATAGGTATAGTATATATAGTACTTGGTAGTATTTATCATCATTTATTATAACTGTTTAATTGATCACTCACAAAATTTCATATATATTTTGATTTATAACAAGGCCTTATTCTTTAGATCCCTTTAAAGCTTTTTTAAGAAAATCTTGCCAACTTTCTAATAGATTACCATCATTTTTTAATTAATAACAATTGGTTTTTAATTGCTAAGGTACAGAATTTTTCTTTATACGAATCTTATTCTAAACCATTGTTATTATCGCTGCCAATATTTGTTTCAGCTCTAACCTCTATATTATCATATTCGGTGCCCTTTAGTTGTATTTTCTATTGGGCAAAATAACAATAAAAACAAAGAAAATTATAAACTTTCATATACAACTTTGATTCTTTTATTTTTATTTGTTTTGTTTTGTTTTGTTTTGTTTTGTTTTTTTGACCACTAAAAGTATTTAACTTTAATTTTTATGTAATTGCTACCAAACCTATTTTCGCTCTTTCTGCTAATATAGGATCTTGCGATCAAAAAAAAAAGTAAAGAAAATAGATAACTGGCTTAGTAAATAAAAACATTAACTTTTGAGTGAATCTTTCAGTTATATTTTGGAAATCATCAATAAAACCTTAAATTTTTGATATTTCAATATAAAAACTAAATAAGAGAATACTTTTTATAGAGATTTTGAAATTAAATAAAGTTTATATAAAAAATTTTACAATACAAAAAATGGTTATGAGTATGATAACTTCTGTGATCAATATGTAAAAATAGTAAAAATAATAAAAATAAAAAAAATAAAAAAAAATCATATAATAATAAGTGAGAGCAAGCCGGACAATCAAAACGTATTATCATCATAGCTTAGCATTTGTGTATGAACTTTTAAATATATCAAGTAGCAATGCATAGTACAAAATCGATAGAATTGCATATTAAAATGAAAAAGAAAAAAAACTATTTATTTATTTCTTAAACAAATATACCACGAAAGCTCAGATTCGTTCATACTGGGAGGGCGATAAAGGAAAATAATCATTAGAAAGCAGGATAACTTTAATTAAAATGGCGAATCCTTTCATTGGTAGTTGGATTATTTATTATAAATATTTACTTGAGTTAAAAATAAAAACTAAAAAAATCAATTATTCATTATATATATATATATATATATGTGTGTGTGTGTGTGTGTGTGTGTATTTTAGTATTATATAAATACATATATATATATATATATATATATATATAAATCGAATCTGAATATTACTATTGTACTATTATTACAGTATAGTTGGTTATTATACTTTAAAATAAGTAAGCAACTTTTAAAATTTAAACCCCGGTTTTTTTTAAAGGAACAAGACACCGCTAGATTTCTTTTTTTTTCTTTTTTTTTTCCTTCCTCTTTATTTATTCCATAAACACTAATTTTATTATTGTAATGGAACAGCCCACTTTAACGCCTGATCATGCTTTTATTAATTCCACTATACATTCAGTATATGAATTAGTGATTGCTATCCCTGGTTCATCTCTTGCTATCAATTACTTTAAAACATCCTATCAAGATGATCCTTTCCGTATTTGTCTTGAACTCTTTTTAGTTTTCTTTGCTATCAAATATATGCTTTCTAAAAAATATAAACCTCATGACAATGCTGTTAAATTAACTGAAAAGGTAAAATATATTATGGATAATTATAACTAGGGTAATAGTATATAAAATATTATTACTGATTTATATGAATGAAAAAAAGAATATATATACTTATATCAAAACTTTATTATTTTATAAAACTTATGTACATAGGAAGTTGATGAATTAGTAGAAGAATGGCAACCTGAACCTTTAGTTCCTAAGCTTAGTTCTTATGACAAATTGAATTTAGAAAAGACCCCTTTGATTATCGGTGCACAAACTGCTAAAACTAAAGTCCAAGGCCATGCTAAACCATTAATGAATTTGGCAACTACTAATTATTTAAATTTAGTCGCTTCTGAACAAATCCGTCAAAAATCCATTGATACTTTGAAAGAATATGGTGTTGGTACTTGTGGTCCTCCTGGATTTTATGGTACTTTGGATATTCATATGAAGTTGGAAAAAGATATCGCTCGCTTTTTAGGTACTGATGATGCTATCATTTATGCTCAAGGATTTTCTACTATTTCTTCTGTTATTCCTGCCTTTTCTAAACGTGGGGATTTATTGGTAGTGTAAGTAAAAAAAAAGGAAAAAGGAAAAAGGAAAAGGACTGAAAACAATTATAACATTTATATAATTTAATTAAATAATCATCCCTATTTTTTTTTTTAATATTATGTATTTATAGTGATGAAGGTGTTAATTTTGCTATTCAAAAAGGTGTTCAAATCTCTAGATCTAATATTAGATGGTTTAAGCATAACGATATGAATGATTTGGAACGTGTTTTAAATGATATTCAAATGGATACTTTAAGAGTAAGACTTTATAAAAAAAACATTTAGAATTTGGCAATAATTTTGAACTGACTTTTTGTTTATTTGTTTTTTTGTTTTTGTTTTTTTATGTAGCACAAAAAAAGATTGACAAGACGATTTATTGTTACGGAAGCATTATTTGCTAATCATGGTGATATCTCACCATTACCAGCTTTGGTATGTTTAAAATAAAATAAGATATATACATATATATATGTGCTAAAAAATAAACTTTGTCAAACAAAAAAGATTAAACTAATCAATTTCACTGATTATTCTCTTTTATTTTGATCAATTTAGGTTGAATTAAAAAAGAAATTCAAGTACCGGTTAATTTTGGATGAATCCCAATCTATTGGTGTTTTAGGTAATCATGGAGCTGGTGCCACTGATCATTTTGGTGTTGATGTAAGTTATTACTATTGTTATATTTAATTATTTATTAATTTATTTTAAAGGAAAAAAAAAAAAGAAGGGAAAAAGTAATCATTCTAATTGTAATGTCTTTTTAACTGATTGTTTTATATAGGCTAAAGAAGTTGATATGATCATTGGATCCTTAGCTACAACCCTATGCTCCTCAGGAGGATTTTGTGCTGGTAGCGTTGAAATTGTTGACCACCAACGTTTATCTGGTAGTGCCTATTGTTTCAGTGCCTCCCTTCCAGCTATGCTTACCATCTCAGCCTCAGAAGCCATTAACATGATTAGTCAACAACCTTATTTATTACGTGAACTTCGCGAACGTATTCATTCCTTTAGAAATATTCTTGCTCATAAAAGTTTGGAACAACTTATTGAAATTGATGGCAGTAATGCTCCAACAATGGAAGTTAATACAATTCCTTTCTTTCATATTCGTATCAAACCTTCTTATTTAAATGCTCGTAATGTAACCTTGACTCGAGAAGACGAAGAAAGAATACTTCAAGATGTAGTAGATGAATGTGCTTTACAAGGCGTTTTAATCACAAGAGCAAAATATGTCAATGATCAAGAAAGAGAATTACCTAGACCTAGTATTAAAATTTATCTTACCATTGGCCTTACTAAAAAAGAAAATGATAAAGCAGCCACTATTGTTAAATCAGCACTCACTAAGATTTTACAAGGAAAATGGAAAAAATGATAAAAAAAGGAAAGGAGCGGCGGATAATCTTTTATAATACTAGTTACTAATTTTCGGATTTTTTAATTTAATAAATAAAATAACAATTCTTTTTAAATAAAATAAATACGTAACAATATTACAAATATAGTAATTCAGATCAAAGTTAATGGATACATGAATCAGCTATGTATTATTAATGAATTAAACGAATTCTTTGGATTATTAATACAAAGAAACCAAGACTATAGTTAATGCAAGCACGTTTTTCTATTATTATTATTATTATTTATATGAAACCCCAATTAGTTTGCATCATCAAAACAATCATGCGCGATTATAAAAATAATTTTCGATTGGATTTTTTTTTTCTTTTTTTTTCTTTTCTATTCTTTACTTTATTAATAAAATAATAAAATATAATAAAAACAAAAAATGGTATCTTCCTTACCTCGTAAAGTGATTCTTACTATTAGTTCTTATAATGGACAATTTTATGCTGATGGTAAAAAGACTGGCTTATACTTCACAGAAGCATGGCATCCCTATGAAGTGTTTACAGAAAAAGGGTATGAAGTAGACCTTGTTAGTGAAACGGGCACTTTTGGTTTTGATGAACATTCTGTTAATCCTAGTGTCATGTCTGAAAATGACTATAAGGTCCTTCAAGATAAAAACCATCCTTTTATGAAAAAACTGAACAATTTATTAAAGCCTTCCGATGTGAATGCTGACGATTATGGTATCTTTTATGGTTCCGCCGGTCATGCTGTAAATAGTGCTTTTTATTATTATTATTATTATTATTATCGTTAAAAAAAAAGGAGGCAACGGTTTAACTCTTTTAATATTTCATTTCTATTTCACTTGTATAGACGTTATATGATTATCCTAAAGCTAAAGGTTTAATATCTATTGCTGAAAAAATTAATCAAAATGGTGGTATTATTTCTGCTGTCTGCCATGGTCCTATCAGTAAGTTTTTTTATTATCATTTATTTATATATATTATCATTTTGCTTTTTTTTTTTGTTGATCTATTTTATTTATATTATATTTAAATTTATAATAGTTCTTCCTTATATTAAGGATACTGATGGATCAAGTATTATTAAAGGAAAAACAATTACTGGATTTTCTACTGAAGGAGAAATTAAATTTGATGTTCTTAGTAAAATCGAATCCGATGGTGTAAAAACTGTCGAAGAAGCCGCCGCTGAAGTCAATGCCAAATATACTCCTCCTTCAGAACCTCTTGCTGTTTGCGTTCAAGAAGATGGACGCGTTTTAACTGGGTAATATATATAAAGATGATGAAGATATTAATAATAATAACATTAGAATGATTCAATTATTCATCTATTGTTTATCTTATATTTTTTTGTCTTTTAAAGTGCTAATCCTGCATCTGCAAGTCCTTTGGCTGAAGCTGTTGTCAAAGCCTTTGAAAAATTATAAATATCTTGCATGACATCATAAAAAAAATCTACAACTGAATTCTTTTTTTTTCCACAGTTGTCTAGTCGGCGCTTTATTTAATTTGGCTATTTTAATTTTTTTTTTTTTTTTCTTTCTTTTTTCTTTGTAGCCCTTTTCCCTTTTCTCTTTTTTTAAAAAAAATAAAATAAAATAAATCGTTTATTATTATTATTTATTATTCTTAATAATACTTTTGTTAAATGACAACGATACCAGAAGAAGAGAAAGATCATGATAGTATTTATAATAAACCAGATACAATAGATACATTTATTAAACCAGATACAATAGATAGCCCTATTTATGAAAAACCTAATGCTTATGATGAAATACCTACCCCCGTTACAACTGAAGTAGTAGATGAACTTGCTATAAAGTTAACAACAGCTAGTCAACTTGAAACTCTTCATAAAATGGAACAAGAAGATGGGGAAGGTTCTTTTTTAAACACTATTGTACGTTATAAAACAAGAAAATCAAAAATGGCACCTTCTTCTGTACAACAGCAAATAACAAGTACTAATAGTAGCAACCATTCTCTTCCTACCTCACTTATTAGTAAAGTGCAGAGTACAACTACTACAACTACTACAATAACCAATGAAGAAATAGATCAACAACAAGAGGATATATTTTATTCACCAAATAATTCTAATATTCTTCTTTCACCTACTTCCATTCATCATCATCCTTATCATTCTAATAATAACAGCAATAGCCATTTATCCTTGGATGGATCCATTAGTCCAAGTCTAAGTAACAGTACTATTGACTCTACTACTTCGACATCCTCTACTTCCAAACAAATGCTATTAGATTCCTTAAAAAGAAGATCTTCCAAGGATGTGATATCTTATGATATTCGAAAACATGCTCTTACTCAATCTCATCATCATGATATTTATCTTGGAGGTACCAAAGAATTAATTTACCGCAAACGTCAACCTCATTCTTATTCTTGGGGGTTTCAAAATATTTTATACCAAGTGAAAATGGATCAAGACTATCAAAATGCAGCCGAACGATATACAAAATATGGTATGAAAATAGCTGAAGCAAGAAGAAGAGCATTTCAAAAGGATATTACTATTGAATGGGGATTGGATGAAGTGAATCATTCTAATGGTAATAATAATAATGATGATAAAGAAGAAGAAGATAAAATAGCCGATGGTGATGATGATGATGATGATATGCGTAGTCAAGAAAGCCAAGATATATCGAAACCACGATGCCGTAAATTTTTAAATGTCAACAATTCCCACTTATTATTTATTTATACAACCCAATACGATACCCAATATTGTTTACGATGGAAACGACCTAGCCTTGTCTCTCATGATATGACTTGTGAAATTAGAAAGTTGGAACAAGAAGATGACCCATTAGAAGATGAGGTTAAAAAAAAGAAAAAAGATAAAAAGAAGAAAAATTGGCAATTATTAGCTGAATTCGATAGCCATGGCATGGGATATTTAATACACATTGGAAGATTAACTATTGATAAACGTGGGTTGGGGTTAGTAGAACGTCCAGATCATTTGGAATCCCATCTTTTAATTACTTGTTGCACTTTGGTGGATTTAATGAGGGAAGTCGTTCAAAAGGCTGTTGGGTTATCGAGTGGTGGTGTAGCCAGTAGTAATTAAATGGTATATATAGTTGTACACTTATTATATACACACATATAGCTATAAAAATATAAAATAAAATAAAAAAAAGTGGGATGAAGAAAAAAAAAAAGCATACAAAGAATGTAAATAGATCATGATTTAAATATAAATACTTTTTTTTTTAATAAACTATTTGGTATCACCTTGAAAAAAAAAATCAAAATTCAAAAGTATTAAAAATAATAGGAAAATATATTATTGTCTTAAAAAAATCACTTAAATGGAAGATATATTATAATTACCAATAGAGTATTACCACCCAATTGGTTTTATTACTTTTATTATTACCATTTATTAGTTTATATTTTATACGACCCTTTTTTTTAAGCTTTAATAAAAAAACTTGTTATTTTTGTGTTATGAACTGAGATTTTACGTCAATTATTACCTCCGCTGGTAGAGATTATCTTTTTTATTTTTCTTGATCTTTTTAAAAAAAAGAAAAAAATCACTATGATGATCATTCTTTTATTTTCTTTTTTTATTTGTTTGCTAATAAAAAATAAAAGTAAAACGTTATGTTAACAATTAAATAGAATATGAAAAAAAGGATAAAAAAGAAGAAAAAGTGATTAAATACACATGTCAAAAAGTAATGTACTTGCCCTAAAAAAAGGATAATTTGTTACACAATACTGGATTAGCCTTGTGTTCTGTTTTAAAATATAAAAAAACTCATTTAATATTATTTTGTATGTAGAACACTATTTTATTTTAACTTTATTAAAAATATATACTTTATTAAATATATATATATATAAATATATATATATAAATACATATAAATAATCATATATACATATATTAATATATATATATATATAAAAACGTTGCTACTATTATTATTATGTAATTATTAACATATTAATACTTTCAGTGATGAAAACCAATTTTATATAAAAAGAATATGTATATCATTAGTTTAAAGTTACGTAAAAAATATAAAATAAAAGGCAATTTAATAATAAATTCCAGAAATGATCAAAGTTACACCAGGTGGTCGAGTTTCAAACTCAATAAGATTTTCATTATATATTAAAAATAGTATGGGATTTTTTTTTTTCCTCGTTTCTCTTTTCTCTTTATTTTATATTATATATATATATATATATACATATATATTCCCATCTCATTCCTTTTCATAAAAATAATTATTATTGATATTTTTTTTATACCTTAATAAAGTATATAAAAAAAAGAACAAGGTATACATATATTTATATACGATTATTACAATTTAAAAAAAACAAAATATTTTGACATATTAAATTAAAGCTTTTACCTCTTTCTCTCTCTTTTTTTTTTTACATAGTCTACACTCATTTCATAACATTCATATATACACTTGTACACATAAATATATATATATATATATACAACATAATACAAATATAAATATATAATATACAATGGGTTGTTGTTCATCAGTTGAAGTAGTAGATGGTGCAGGAAAGATGCGCACTGAAGAAATTGATAACCAATTAAGAATGGAAAAAATGAATATGCAAAATGAAGTCAAGTTACTTTTATTAGGTGCTGGGGAATCGGGCAAATCCACTATTTTAAAACAAATGAAATTAATTCATGACGATGGTTTTTCTCAAGATGAAAGAGCCACTTATACTGAAATCATTTTTAGCAATACTATTCAATCAATGCGTGTCATCTTGGAAGCTATGGAACTTTTGGATATTCCTTTAGCAAACCCTGAATTAAATCAAGATAATTTCCATTTAATCTTAAATCAACCTAATCAAATTACCGCTTGTACTTTACCTAGTGATGTTGTACGTGCTATTAAATCTTTATGGGCTGATGATGGTGTTCAATTAGCTTTTAGTCGTAGTAATGAATATCAATTAAATGATTCTTCCTCTTAGTAAGTGCTGTTTAATTTCATTTATAAAAAAACATATATACATAATGATATCTATTTTTTTTTATTTTTGGTTTACTTGTACTCATCTTTTTTTTTACCCTTATCTTCATCATCTTTTCTTTATATAGTTACTTTAATTCTATTGATCGTATCGCTCAAGATGGATACATACCTACTGATCAAGATGTTCTTCGATCACGTGTTAAAACCACTGGTATAACTGAAACCCATTTCAAAGTAGGTGAATTGACATATAAAATGTATGATGTAGGTGGTCAACGATCTGAACGTAAAAAATGGATTCATTGTTTTGAAAATGTCACAGCTATCATTTTCATGGTTGCTATCTCTGAATATGATCAAGTCTTGATTGAAGATGAAAGTATTAATCGTATGCAAGAAGCTTTAACCTTATTTGATTCTATTTGTAATTCAAGATGGTTTGAAAAGACTTCCACAATTCTCTTTTTAAATAAAACAGATATCTTTAAGGAAAAATTACTAAAACACCCATTATCTGATTGTTTCCCCGAATATACTGGCGGTGCTGATGAATCACAAGCTCGTGATTTTGTATTGAAACGATTCACTTCTCTTAATAATTCACCTGATAAACAAGTTTATACTCATTTCACTTGTGCTACGGATACGGAACAAATTGGTTTTGTTATGTCGGCCGTGCATGATATTATTCTTCAAAACAATCTAAGAAATAATGGCTTACTTTAAAATATATATATATATACATTATTTATTTATTTATTTATTTTAATTTATTTAATTTCCTTATATTCATTTTTTTTATTTTTATTATTCTTTTATTTAATAATGTTTAATTATTAATATTCTACTTTATTTTTTTCTTTCATTTTTATTAGTACCATTATTCTATATATATATATATATATCTTTTTTATTCCAATTACTTTTATTATTATTAGTATTATTAGTATTATCTTTATTAGTTTTTGTATTCTGTAGATTTTTTTTTTCTTGAAACCAACAATTGATTGATTCAATAAATATTTTTTTTTGAACGCGAAAAAATAACCATCGCGAGTAATTTTTCAACTGACTGTGTTTAAAATTTTGGAGGATAAAAAAATTTATGTTATTTTTTTATTTGTAACTTTTCTCCAACATTTTTTTTTTTTTTTTCATTTTAAATAATATACATGTTATCTGATCAATTAACAGCAAAACAAGGACCACTCTCACGAGTTTGGTTAGCTTCCCATTGGGAAAGAAAAATATCCAAAGCTCAATTTTTACATACAAATCTTAATACAGCTATTGGTACAATAAATATATATATATATAAAAAGATGAAATAGGCATGACGACAATTTAGTTTTTTTATTGTACTTATAACAATAAATATTCTTTATTCTAATTATGTTTATATAATAGATTGTATCTATAACAACCAAACACAGGAACCTATTGCACTTCGTATTTCTGGTCAACTTTTATTAGGTATTGTTCGTATTCATTCTCGAAAAACACGATATCTTTTAGAAGACTGTAATGGCGCACTTACAAAAATTAAAACGGTATAAATACAATAATAGAAAAGAAAATAAATTCACATATACAATAATTATCATAATTTGAAAAAACAAAATATTAATAATGAAAAATTAATAAAATATCTATATATAGGCTTTCAAAAAAGTAAACGTAAATATGTCAGATACTTCACATATCAAAGCTAATTTAGACACCATTACTTTGCCTCAACGTTTGGATGAATTTGATCTTCTTTTACCTGAAACTGAATTTACAACGTAAATGCTTTATATATATTAACAACAATATTTATAGATAGATATATATATATATATATATATATATATATTATCAACAAATTCACTTATTAAATGTTTTCATATTATCACAAACATACATATATATATATAGTGCTCGTGGTGAAAGTGATCCTGTTCTTGATAGTTTAATGACACAAAATGGCTTTTTAGATACACAAGAATTACCATTTGATGAAACTATTGAATTAGGCCGGTTATTAGAAGAAGGCGGGGAACAATCATTTTATCGCGGATTAGGACATATTGAAATGGCAAGACGTGAAGTGGAACCCGCATTGCTTGAGCAACCTTATGTACCTGAAGCACTTGGTACCGATCTTGATAAACTACATATTCATGACCAACCTGATACTGATGTAGGTGCTGCCGCTACTGCTGGTCATGATGATGGGTTTGATTTTGATTTTGATTTAGGTGATGGTGGTGATGAACAAAGAAGAGGAATGACACCTCTTCCTGAATTTACTTTACCTGGACAAGAAAATGTTGATAGTTCTTTAGACGCTTTAATGGAAACTGGTAAGAAAAAAAAAGAAATGTAGTAATAATAAAATTATTTCTAAATATCAATTTTTACATTTACTTATTTAATCATATAGGTATTGTTCCTGTATCTGAACCTGATCATATTGTATTTGGTATGACTGAAGAATCATTAATAGAGCAACAACAACCAGAAAAACGTCGTAGAAGAAGATTAGTTGTAGATAAAGTTACGGAAATCCCATTCGACGAATTAAGGCAATATGTAAACGACACTTCATCTATAGTGGATAGAGTAAGTGAATTAGAAATTCAAATATAAATATTTATTTACTTTTTTATTTTTTAAAAAAAATAATCTAGTATCAATATATGTATGTATATATATTCACTTTTTATTTTTATTGGAATAGACTATTGATATTCAGGTTGATATTACACCTAAAACGACAAAAATTGATTTAAATAAACCAACAGGATGTATCGAAGGATCTGAAATACAAAAAGTAATAACAAAATGGAATCAAAAACAAAACATATCAACATTAATCAACGAACCACGATGGGATACAAGTATTGGTGCTACTTTACCAGCTCATGCTGGAAGATATGAAGCTATAAGTGAAGAAGCTGGTGAACAGTTTGACTTTGGTGAATTTGATTTCCAAGATGGCGCTGCTATGATAGAAGATGTAAGTTTTTTTTAAATAAAATAAAACAAAATAAAATAAATATATAAATATATATATATATATATATATATATATATATATATCATATTATGAATAACTAAATACCATGTTATATATACATTATTATCACTATTGTTATTTTCTATATAGACTGACTTATATCCTGATGTATCATTACCAACAAGAGGAGTTATACCACAAGGTGGGGAAGGATTTAGTGAAGAGATATCATTTGGAAATATTGATACACAGCAACCCATCCTTATTGGGACCAGCACAAGAGAAACGATGAATAAAGTACAACAAAAATGTCAGCAAAAACCACAAGGATCCATCTTATTCAATGAATTAACTACATTTGAATCCAAAAGATCTGATGTTGCTCGTTCCTTCTTTGATGTATTGTTATTAGCTTCAAAAGACATGATTAAAGTGAATCAACAAATCCCTTATAGTTCCATCCTCATTGAAAGTAAAGTCTAAATTCAAAATACAAAAACAATAATACCATCAAACCTCACCCATTTAATTGAAAAAATCATTCATTATCCATTATTATTAAAAAAATAAGATTATTTGAATATATAGTATATTATCATAATTACCATTTTACTTATTCGTTTTTTTAGAATAAAAATAAAAATATCATTAACGTAAATACTTATTTTTCAGATACACACTAATATATTTTATTTTCTTTCAAGTATATATTTTATATCTATAAAACTGTGTAATTGTTACTGTTATTATAATTATTATTTAAATTAGTTCAAATGAATTTTTATAAAAAAAAACCTCTAAGGGATACAGCTCTTCTTATATATACTTATTCCTTTAAACTTTTTTGTCTTTTTTTTTAATTGATTTTTCTTTATTTATTTTATAAATAGTTCCATATTCAAAGTAGTCAATTGTATGATTAAGCTTGATGATCTTAAAGCACTACATCTTATTTAATAAATAAAATCTTTTACATGCGGTAGGCATAAAATAATAATAATCATATAAAATTCAATTGCATGGCATAATATGTCAACACTAATATTGTTAGCATAAAAAACTTCTACTGACTGAGGTTGAATATACCGTTAGTAATAACACATAATAATTAAAAGACTAAATAAACTTACCCTACTATTAAATAAAAATAATAAATTAATATTACCATAAAAATAATAGCCTTCAATATAAAATATATAATTCGTTTACAGAAATAAAAGAAAAGTGAAAGAAAGACGAAAAGAAAAATTAAATAATTGCCGCTCAATTTTTTTAAACTTGTTTATTTATTTTTTTACTACTTTAGTCAATACTGTTCTTTACTTCATAATAAATTTACTGTTTTATTTAATGGTATATCTGGATGGTGGATAGTATATTAAAAAAACTGCAGTATGTATATAGTAAAAAAGAATTTTAATCAGCTTCATTTTCATTATATAATCATAATTGGTATTATATTTTTCATTAATAAATAAATAATATGACAGATTAAATATATATATATTCACAAGCATTCAAAAAACGGTTGTAATATAAATACAAAAGAAAAAAGCATTTTTTGGGTACATAATTATGGTATGTATGAATTTCTTGAAAAAATAAAATTAGATATAAAGTTAAAAAGAACAAATGATTCCATTTTTAAAAAGAAGGATAAATACTTACACTACTAAAAACGTAATACTATATTTATAAATACTAATCCATAAATTCACGCGTTGATTTTATGTGTACAATTTGGATTTCTTCTTGAAATTTTTAATCATGAATTATTATAGACCACCCATTCTTACCTAATATAAATAACATTTAACTGTTAGTAGTATAAAAGCTACCCAATTCAATATATAAAATTATAAAATATTGGCTTATTTTAAAAAAAAAAAAATTATATTATATTATGAAAACATGTCTAATATATATATATACTTCTTTCGTATTTAACATAAGAATTATAAAAAACATTGTTGAAAAAAAACAAATACATCAATTATTTTAATATCATTTCATTAAAAATCTAATAAAAAATTTATTTTATAACAATAATGATAATTTTTATCCTATATTATATTTCATTTCATTTCATTTATATAATTTATTTATCTAAGTTGTATCTACTTATAAGACAAGATATTGGTGCTCACTGACAACTAAACAACATTGAAACTATTTTTAAAAACTATAAAAGGAAATTATACATTTTAAACTACAGTAAAATTCATAGTGTGTAACTGTTTTTTCTAAAAAATTTTATTTTTCAGAAAAAACAATAAAATAAATTTATTATCAATAATATAAAATTAAAGACCAACTTGTGGTACACTTTTAAAATAAGGAAAAATCAAAAAAGAAGTGCTCACTGGCGGGGTCGAACCGCCGACCTTGGCGTTATTAGCACCACGCTCTAACCAACTGAGCTAAGCGAGCTCCTTGATGAATATGTTTTCGATCTGTGCTATTTGAGAAAAGTATATAAAACGACGTTATTTTTTAACATATAAATGTTTTAATATTTGCATTTTATCTTATTTAAAATTAAAAATATTTATTTTAATTGTTTTTTCTTTATATTATTTATCAATATCGACAAAATTTTCTTCATTATCATTACTCTATATTGATAAAAATTTAGTTTATATACAAAAGATTGTTAATTTTTTTTTCACTTTTTAATTTAATTAATTATTATCCTTTATTTTCTTTATCTTTTTATTGATGAGATATTCTAATTCATTCCTAAAACTACAAGTTACTTTTTTTTTTTCTTTCTTTCAAAAAAAAGGAACAAAGTAAATGATGGATGATGTAAAGTAAAATTAAAAAAGAAAAAAACATAGGAAATATAGCGTGATAAAAAGAAAGTTTTTAATAAAATAAATAAAATTTGATGTGTAGGTGTAGGTGTGAGTGTTTTGTTGTATTTTAATTCTTAATGATCATATTATTACTTCAATCGAGGAAGAAGAAAAAAAAGATTTATTGTCCTTTATCTCTTGGTGTTTCCAAATACCATACACTAATTATTATTAAAATTAAAAAAAAAAATAATTGTTTATATTAATATATAAATATACATACCTTTTTTCTCTCATTTTCATTCTTTTTTTTAAACATATCTTACCTGTTTGTAGCAAATGCTGGTGGTGCTATAGGATTAGACTGTATATATATATTAAATGTTCATTAAAATAAGCATAGGTTTATAAAAAAAATTAGTGAATAAAGATTAATCCAAAATAAAGTTTGTATCCGTTTTTTTTTTTTTTTTTTTGTTGATAATTATTTATAAATAAATAAATAAAAAAAACATAATGTCTTTACCGATTGACCTCTAACGGAACCAGTTAAACGTCTATCACGTTCCATCATTTGATAATCCCAGTTTTCAAGACCGTATCTATGAGGCTATATATATATATATATATATATATATATTATAACATAAAAGTGATATTCCTAGTTAGTCAAATTATATCTATCAAAAATATTATGATTCTATTTGCTTTTTTCTTCCACTCCTTATTCTTTTTCCTTAGTTTACCTTGTTGTCATTAGCAATATATTTAACAGCTCTTAAACCAGCAGCTGTAACGGTGAAGAAACCAGTAATAATACCAAAAGGAAGAAGAGCTTCAAAAGGAACAGGCTAAATTAATAAATAAATAAATATAGAATTAATGACTATTAAAAACAATACTTTCATCTCTATATATATAAATATATATATTGAATGGTGTATTATTATTATTATTATTGTTATTATTTTTTGCTCTATATATGTCGATTCGTACCATGTTGATTTGTGAAGATTAAAAAAAAGTGTAAGAAAGAAAAAGAAAGAATGGGGAGGTCAAAAAGGAATAAATAAATAAATTCAAACGAGAAAAGAAAAAAATTCAACTGAAAAAAAAAACAAAATTTATGATCGCTGCTTAAAAAAAAACTGGGTGACGTTCTCTGAATATTTTTTTAAAATGGATTTTAAATTTTTGATCAATTTTTCCACTCTCTTTCACTTTTCTTTTTTTTTTTTTTTAACGTGTATAATATTTTTTTAAAAAGCAAAATGCCTCTTAATTTACCAGTATGGAAAGCTCTTGAAAAAAAGACTGTAGTGTTAGCCTCCGCTTCTCCCAGAAGACGTGAAATATTAACTTCGATGGTATGTATATATAAAAAAATTCAATAAAAGCCATATTTTATTTTTATAATAAAATAAAATAAAATACAATAGGGCTAATTTATCCATGATTTTTTTTAAATTAGGGTTTAAAAGATTTTAAAATTGTACCAACACTAAAGCCTGACGAAAATGATCCTTCTAAATATGAAACCAAATCAGCCTATGTTGAAGATACAGCTTGGATGAAAGCCAAAGAAGTTTGGGAACGTTGTCAAACGGATGATTCTTTACCTAAAGCCGATGTTGTGATTGCTGCGGATACCATTGTTGTACATAGAGATCAAGTTTTGGAAAAACCTAAGGATGCCCAAGACGCTTATAGAATCTTATCCCAATTAAGTAATGACACCCATCTGGCTTTAACTGCAGTTCATATACTTGCCGAGGATCTTCATTATAAATTCGTGACAACTACTTCGGTTACCTTTGACACTTTGGATGAAGAAACTATCCAAGAATGTAATATATATATATATATACATATATATATAATATTGCCATATATATGATATGATTAATAAGATATATACGTACTTTTTTTTTAAAAAATAATAATAACAATAGACATTAACCAAGGTGAACCTTTTGATAAAGCTGGTGCTTATGGTATTCAGGGCCCTGCCGCATTATTTATTTCTAAAGTAGAGGGTGATTATTGGAATGTTGTAAGTTATTGTATATATATATATATTAAATTATAATAAATATAGGAAAAATGGTTACGAAATATATTAATCACTATATACCCTTTTTTTTTTTTGGTCATCATTATTAGGTTGGTTTACCACAACATCCAGTTTATCAACATTTAGTAAAATTAGTAAAAGCCAAGCA
>MU612207.1:0-26158 GCA_025201675.1 Cunninghamella echinulata
AAAAAAAAAAAAAAAAAAAAAAAACTCTGTCATTACCAACACATAAAAAGGGCATCCTATTGTTCAATACAAATTGATTGTTAATAACTAATTCGAGCTAATATTTGTCACCTAATTTAATTTTTCATTCAATTTTAATACAAACTAATACATACCTAAACTAAATTTACCCATCATTACCGTTTGCATTACAAAATAAAATAACGTAAAATAGCTATTATGCCATGAATATTAAAGGACTAATTATGTAGGAAAAATAAAGAATCACTGGGAACAAGAACGGTACACTACTGAAAATGATAAAAAGACTATAAAATTTATTCTATTAAACTAATCATAATATATATATCATTAAAAATAAAAATAGCATTTATGTATCATAAAAGAAAGAATCACTACAAATTTTTTTAAAAAAAAGAAATAGGTCAACAAGATTAAATAATACTTGTAAAACAGCTAAACCTATTTTATTAATTCAGAACAGTATATATCCTATTAAACAAAAATAAAATCTAGTATATACCATAAAAGATGTGTCTTCAGTTTACTAAAAAAGTCAGAGAGAACGAAAAAATCAAAAAAAGTTTAAACAGGCGTTCAATTTTTCTTCTGGTCCGCTTATATTCTTTTTTTCTCTGTTAATTTATTATACAACTATTTATTACAAAAAAATTTGGATGATTTTATTATATTATTATCTTTATTCATCATTAAAAGTTAATTTAAAAAAAAATTGGAATAGATAATTTTTTCATAGTTTAAAGTATATATGTTATGCGAAGACAATCATATTCTGAATTTAAAAAGTTAGTTTTTACATACCTTGAAAAGATACTCTAGTTTACGAATAATTGAAACACATCTTTTTTCATCTACTATTTATTTTTTAAAAAACATGTGATGGCTGAATTATTTTAGATGTTTTATATGTAATTACTACTTAAAAAGTAGTAGAACATTTCATTGTTATACATTTCTAATTTTTTTATATCTATTTTTAAAATTCTGCCACCACACGTGATGTTTATATATATATAATATGTAAATAGAAGAAAGAAAAATAAACACAGAATTTCGACTTCGCTTTTGCTTATTCAAATTTTTACCTTACGCATCAGATTCTTAATTTTACGTATCCAATAAAACTTTAAGATGGGCATCTTATTTTTTTTATCTACATAACAGTAAAAAGCGTCATTTATATCTTTATTTTCGATAATTCGATAATTATAATCCAGTAATTATCTAATAATAACAATGTAGATCTTAAAAAAGCTTTATATATACATATATATTTTAAAAAAAGAATATCAGGGTTTCGATTTTAAATTGTTAAAAGTATTTTTAAGATTAAAATGATTAATGTGCCTTATAGTAATCAGATTCTTTTTTCATATCAAAACATTTTTTCTAAGTTCATTCTTTTTTTTAATACCTTGTACTTTTCAATAAAGTTACTTGCCTATCCCATATTTGATTTTTTTTTATTTTCTGAATCAATGAACAGTAATGGGTTTGGTGAAGAGCTTGTACCTGTGCTTTAGCACGATAGATGGAAGAATTTCTGAAGGTTTAGGCATGGTAGATAAGGGTAATTGTTGTGAATATTTTTTTACACATGTTTCTGAATAAAGTAAACCATCTTCAGCGTATACCTTCGCTCGTTTTTTATCATCATGATCTTCCCCTATGGCTTCAAGTATTCTTTTATATCGATCACAATGGTTTCTACATAAGGTCATCAATACATCCATAGTTTTTTCTTCATTGTGTATTTCATTATCATGAGATGAATGGGCAATTTCGTATAGCATGTGCACTGTTGGATCATCCTTGTACTCTAAATCAAAAATTGAAACCGCTTGTTTGATCAATATATAGCCAAGCGCAACCATTGGCGACAAAGGTACTTGAAGGGATTCAGAGATGGTAGCTTCATTAAGGAATAAATTTTCTTTGCCCAAAAGTCACTTGGTATTTTTTTTAAATATGTTTTCTGATACACCAAAGGCAACATATTTAAAAAAAATACCAAGTGACTTTTGGGCAAAGAAAATTTATTCCTTAATGAAGCTACCATCTCTGAATCCCTTCAAGTACCTTTGTCGCCAATGGTTGCGCTTGGCTATATATTGATCAAACAAGCGGTTTCAATTTTTGATTTAGAACCTGACAAAGATTTAAATGATTTAATATTGGAAAATTTAAAAATAACAATGATAAATTATTATTAGATGGTCAGATATTTTGTTATAAACATTATATAAGTATAAATTTTAATAAATATTTTACAACTAAGCTTACAGTAGAATATAGTGCTACATAAAATTACTATTATAATATCATTATATTTATGTAGAATAAGTTGCATAGGTAAATATAGTAACAAATTTGTATGCATAGATATATATGACTATGAAGATTTTATTTTTTGTATATGTAAAATAGAAAATTTTATTTTTCCAATGATCTTAGACTTAAAATATAACAATTTAAAATCGAAGTCTTGCTTTTTTTTTAAATATATATATATATATAACTTTTTTTAAAATCGTCATTATTATTATTAAATAATTATCGAACTAGAATTATCGACTAATCGAAAATAAAAATAAATAGTACTTTTTAGTTTTATGCAAGTAAAAAAAAGGATACACAAATTGAAATATTAAAATACGCAAAAATCGAAAGAAGAAAATTTTATTGGATGGGCAGAGTAAAAAAATTAGATACGCAAAAGCGAAGGCAGATCCTGTAAAAAAGTCATAGGTACAATACATAAAAGGAATAATAAAAATAAAACAAAATATGATATATATATATAAAACATTAAAGGGAGAGTGGGAAAGATATCGTCAAAAATAAATAAAATAGATAAACAAATAAATAATAATAATAATAAACAGATCACTGTTGATGATTGTAATACCTTGGAGCGACGGGAGCTGAATATCGATTACTATTATTTGACGATACATGAGGAGCGTTAGAATGTTGTAGTAGCTGTTGGTAATGATGAATATTACTATTCCTATTCATAGTATTATTGTTGCTATTACTATTGTTTTTAATTTGGAGATGATCAATAGAAGATAAACGACGAGTTGCGTGAGGACGATGTGAAGGACGACGAAAATCAGTACTATTTGTATTGTCATCAATATCATTATTATTATTGTTATTATAACATTCTTGATCAGCCCACATTGTTTGGATCGAACGATATTGATTCGTAGTGATAGTATGATGATGATGCCCTGTTTGTTGTACAAGATAAGTTGGAAGGGTTGCCGTAGCATCATTTGAATGTTTGAGAGTAGAAGAGAGCATTTGACTTAAATAATCCAATTGTTTTTGATTTAAATTGTGAGACGAATTAGTTGGTGAAGGATGAGGTGAATCAAAAGGTGAAGATGTAACAGAGGAGGAAGACGCAGCATAAACCTGGCCACTTTGCCTTTTAATTTGTTTCTGAGAGCGTTTCACTTCTTTTTCCAACATATCTTGTAATCGTTGTTCAATTTCTCTTTCTGATTTTACTTTTTGTTGCTGCTCTTTTATTTCCCTATTATGCTGTTGATGCTCATGATGTTGAATACTTGGCACTTCATTAGGCGTTAAAAATAATGTCCCTTGACTTGTTTCCTTTTTCCAATTTGTATCATCTGATTTATCCAAAATAGTCATTAGAGATATCAATAATAATAATTCCATAGCTTGTTGATCTTTAATTTGACAACGTAGAAAATTATATCCAAGAATTGAGATCAATCCAAAATATTCATTTTTTACACCTTTAGGTAAATATTGAGCTATACAAATATCATTTCCACGGCCACGAATGGCTCTACATTCAAGAGATGCTTTCATTGGACCTTCGCGTACCCTAATATAAATAAATAGAATATATATATATATAAATCTATAAAAAAATATAATATTCATATAAAATAGATGATTATTTTATTTTACCACTTGAACTTTTGATCTTCCCATTCAAAAGACCATTCAAACCCAAAAATGGAAGTATCTTTAAGTGGAATTGATTGTTTGTATCCTTGTAGAGTAATAGGTTTTAATTTTGTACTTGCACTTTTTACTTGTGTTTCAGCCCAAGCATTGAAAGACTCTATTAAATAAAAAGTAATATATAAATATATAATAGAAGGAAAAGGAAAAGAAAAGGAATATATGAATAAATAAATTTAGAAGAAAATGCTATATGAATCATAAACTAGATTGTTATCATTATCATTATCATTATTTCTATTCTATTCAAATTTACGTACTAGGATCTACCAAGGAGACTGCATAAAAATTTGCTAAGCGATGTCGAATCTTTATGAATTGTAACTGGCTAGTTTTTTTATTTGTGATATCAATAATAGCACGATTGCGAGGGTGGCGTGATAAGGTATAATGAGTTACTGAATCTTCAACCGAAAGCATTATTAAAATATATAAAATAGAATATCAAAAATAAAAAAAAAAAGAGGAAGGAAGAGAGAAAGAAAGAAAGAGACAAGATGAAAAGGTAGAAAAGTTAAAAATATTTTTTTAGAGTAGGACAATGGTGTTTTATTTTTTTTTGGTTTAGGCCTTTTTTTGTCCTCCTTGAATGAAAGGCATAAATATATAAATAAAATAGTTTCATCTATCTATTTTATTTACTTTTTATTATTATTATTATTGTTATTATTATTATTTATTTAACTTTTTTATTTTCATTAGTATTACTATGATTATTTTTTTCTTTTTTTTCTTTTAAAAAAACAAAGATATAAATAATAAATGTATATAAATATATGTATATATATATGTATATATATATATATATATATATATAAATTAATGAATAAAGTAACGAGGTTCATTAAATACATGATATCTATGTCCACGTACACCTTGGCCACGGAACATTTGAGGATATCTTAACTCAGGGATGATAGATGATTCAGGCACTTGTTCATATGATGCCTTCCAGAAGTCACGAGGATTATCTACTACTTGGAATTTACCTGTTTGAATTTCTGTATCTGTGATTTTTCCATGACTTACACGAGCATAACCAACACGGCGTAAGCCACGATAACCAATATATTGGCACCATCTATCCCAATCGGAAGGATCAATATCATTCATATCACCGCCATCGAATAGTAAATAATAGAGAGGATGTTTAGGGAGCGTAACGACATAACCAAGGAAAACAAATGGATTAGGACTAGTCTTCATGATTCTTGCTAATTCAGTAGTTTGTAGCTCACGATCAACTGGGTCTTCTTCTTGTCCGTTATGACTAACAATAAAATCTACATGTTGACCATAAACATCTAATGTGGCATGGATGGCACAAGCTAATTCTCCAACGGGTGAAGGTAAAAGGTGATGACTTGACTTGACAATAGGGAATTTAGAAAGCATTAGACATCCCCAGGTATGTTTCATAGTAGATGGTCCCTATAATATACAGTAAAATAAATAAATAAAAAACAATAATATGATGATGATTAGAATCAAATAATAATAATAATAACATTAATATCTAGGAGCACTCATTGGAACATGAACATCCTTATTTTCCATTTCATATAAATAAATAAATAAAGGCATTAACTTACATAATCAACATAATAACCAAGATCTTCAGCAATAAATTGAGCCCAATCACGATTGCCCATAATAATTCTTTGGGTGTCGGATTCAAGTAAACCTATTTTTTTAAAAGAAAAAAAAATGAAAAAGAATATTTGAGTTTACATAAGATATAAACATATACGTAAGCATATGCTAAACATCGTTATCGAATATATTAATATTTACCAACAACGTCCAATTCCAAATCACGAATAGCATCACGCATACGTACTTCACTAGCCCACATATCATCATCTAAAGCAAAATGAATAGTCCAAATACCGGCAGTGAAAGATTTAGCGGAGGTAGTAAAAGGAGCAGGTGTTACAGCAGAGATAGATCGATTAAAAGCAACAAAGACTGAGGATAATAAAACACCAACGACGGAAAGACGAGTTAAAAAGCGAGCATGATTAGCGATATGTAATTGAGACATTTTCTTAACATATTGATCTTGAACAATTTGTTGGCGAGCATTATGAACACCACATCCAATCAATAACATCATACCACCAAGAACCCAATTTGTGCGTTCACGAGCATAAACACCACCAGGTACAAAAGCATAAGCAACGACCCAAACATGAGCTAAACAAAGAATGTTATAAATCATAAAAGTGGTGAATAATGTTCTGAATGGAGGGTGATATGTAATGGATTTGGCAAGCACAGGCATAAGTGAGGTTAAGACCATACCAAGTAAAAGACCTCCATAAAAGGCGGTCCATCCTGAAAAGACATAAAAAATAGTACATCCAATACATCCAAGAGCGAACCATGCATAACTTGTGACTAAGCGTTTGTTATAAGATAATAATAGACCGGTGGATAAAGCTAAAATAGTAGCAACTCCCCATGGAACTGGCTCAGGACCATGATTGGGATAACCATCCGTAGACCATCGCATAATAGCAGAAGAATCAGTATACATGGAATGGAGAGCAAATAAAACTGAACCGAAACCAGCAGAAGCCATGAACCAACATGATTTTTTACCATCACAAGGCGAAGATGATGGTATTTTTGGTGAAGATGATGTTGAACCAATTTGGCTATTATTGTTACTATCTTCGGAAGCTAAAGTGATGGATGAATTAAAATCACGAACAACCAATTCCAATGAAGCAATCACACCTAAGACAATACCAATTTCATTGATACCACCGTTAGCTCTATGCATAATTGGCCAAATAGGATTTTCCGTCCACCAAGCAAATTTAACGACATTATGTACCAATAAACCAACACCCCAAATTAAAATAGATCGTTCTAATGAACCAGAATGGTGACGCGTTTCAATCCATGTGGCACACCATGTTGTTAAACTAATACCTAAACCAGTTGCTGCTAATGATAAACGCCATACAGGGTCTTGTTTTAAATAGGATGCAATACCAATTAATGACAAAAGATGAAAAACACCACGGTATCTAGCAAATAGTCTACGAAGAGGGCTAATAGCGAGGATAATAGGTGAAAGAGTAATGAATAAGAAAGCTTCAAATCCAGAAATACCCATATGCCAAAGAGGGAAGTACCTATTTTAATAATAATAATAATAATATACATATGTAAATATGTAAATGTAAATGCAAATAGAAAGTTAATAATTCAATCGCGTATTTAATTTTTAGTATTATACTAAATTATATTATTGTATTGTTATATTTTATTACCAAATAAGTAGAGCAAGAGATGTTAATAAAGACCAAAAGACGAAGGCTAATAAGGGTTGAATTAGGAAAAATAAAATAAAATAAGGATATAACCATTTTTAACACAGCCCACTTTATATATTATATATTATTTTATTGTCACTCATTACTATTTTTTTTAATACGTACCAAGATATGTCTCAGTAATATATCCTTTAGCCAAAGCTAAAGTTTGAAGAGCAACAGGAGAGATTGTATCATCAGCATGTCTAAAATAGGCAGGGTTAAAATATAGAGATTAATCTATTTTATCCTTTATTAACAACTTGTATTTATATAGATTTAATTATTTCATTATCATATATATATATATATATATATATTATCCTATATAAATGGTTTCATACCCAGGAATATTAGCAGATCTATAATTATGAAATGTATTAAAAGGTATTAAATTAGTCATTATTTTTAGTTCATCACTTTTGTATTCATATTTATATATTTTTAATAAAGAAAAAAAGTACAAAGCTAAATAGCTTACCCTTCTTTTGAATATGAGATAGGTGAAGAATTACTATTTCCACTGTAATCAAATATCATAAATTCAAAGGATTGGAAATCAAGAGCAGTGACAGCATCAAAGGCAACGTCATATAAGATTAAAGACCATTCAAAGAAAGCGTAGGTTGTATAAGCTATAAATATATAAGTATATCAAAAGAGAAAAAAGAAAGCATATGAAAATAATATTCAACAAATGTTAATAAACATAATCACCATATCATTACTTTTTATATATATATGTATGTATGTATGTATGTATTATTATTATGCTGACTTACCACCAGGCACTCTATGAATTTTATGTTGAAGGAAGAAGTAAATCATGGGAGGTAAAGAAGCAAAGAAGGCAATAGTAAAGAAACGACGCCATTTTAACCCAGCAACATTGTTCTTGGGAGTTGTATACAAAGTACCAAGTTGCCAAGGTAAAGTACATACTAAATAAATAACCATAGCGATGTCATGAGACATATGGTCGTCTGTACTTGTAATATAAGTCCAACCGCCGCAAGAGATAGTACGAAGTATACCAGTGATTAATAAAAACTTGCCAAATCCAGGTGAACTTGATTTACTTGAACGAGTTGTATAAAAATACCAGAGGATAACTAAAGCAAAACGAGGACCAGAAGTTAAAGCAATAAAGATTTGATAGATGGCTCTTGCTGGATAACGATCACCAGTAGTAGCACTTACACTTGGAAACCATTCCTATATATATACACACGTAAAAAATAAAAGTAAAAATAATATAAAATGAAACAATTAATAATAGGCTACCTAATAATAATATATTATTGTTATTACATCAGGGTACCCATAGTACTCATTTCGAACAATCTTTTCATAATGAGTGTAACAACCAACTATTAAAGCAAGTAAAAATCCAGCTAGAAAAAAAGAGAAAATAGCAATATAATAATTAGTTATAAAAATACACTATAATATATTTGAAAATAATATATTTCGACTTACAATAGGCAAAAGCTGTATGTGCATAAGATATATACTTTGCTGGTATCTAATAATAATAAACGTAGTAAAAATAATAATATATAATTAATAAATATAAGATAAAAAATTATAAAAGTATATTTGTTGATATTATTTTATTATTATGCACCTTTGCAATGGAATTAGTCCTTGACTTTGAAGAGGGGGAAGTGTCAGATTCCATCTCTCCAACACTGTAAAAGAATTTAAAGTAAGGAAGAAAAGGAAAAAAAATAAATTAATTGGCGCGCTCTAATTTTATAAAAATCGGGGGACTGAATCTGAGTTTATTTTTACTACAAAATTTTTCGGCGCGCCGAAAATTATATTTTTTGCTCTTCCCTTTCCTTCCTTTTTTTTTTTTTTTTGCTGAATTATTATGCAATAAATAAAAATATGAAATTTGATATTGAAGATGAATCAAATGATAATGAAATTCAATTAGCTCGTAAAGCTTTTGTTATTACAAAAACAAAAGCTGAATTAATAAATGGTATACCAGTTTCTGGGGAAGATTATTTACTTATGGTTAGGTAAAATAACTCTTGCACTTTTTTCTAATGTTACTTTTATAATCATAGTAATAATAAAAGTGTATATTTATTAAAAGAAACCATATATGTATATATTATTCTCATTATTAGAGAACAAGCAAATAATTGTGCCCAAACTGTCATAGCTCCACCTCCAGCAGAACAAAAGAAACTTGATCTTCCCTTTTCATATCAATTCACTAAAGAAACAAAATCCAATTCAAACTTGATACCCAAAAAAGAGTGGCAAACTCTATTTATCTCTAGCTTCCAAGCTTTTCAAAAGGTATATATTATTATTATTGCTATTATCATCTATATTAATGAAGTAAGAACAATAGCATTAATACACGCTTTATCTACTTTTTTTATATATTTTTTGCTAGAGCAAAAATAATAGAAAGAGTCATTGTAATGTAACACCTTTAAAAGCCAATACAAAACAAGAATGGAATGAAATATGTGCTCATGATATATCTGATAAAAAAATTGAAGCTATTGCCCTTTTATCTCAAGTAAGTTTGATCACCAGCATATATAAATAAATCATAAAATAATAAGTTATAATAAATAGAAAATGACAAATATATATATATAATATCCTTTTTTTGTAGAAAACGATCTTTAAAGTATTGAAATTTAACAATGATTGGTTACAAGAAATATTAATAAATGGAAAGCCCTGGAATAATTATGTAAGTTGTGAGGTTCAAAGAAAACAATAGATAATGAAATAAAAATGTTGAGGATGAAATAATATTGATCAACATAATTTTTTTTTAGATTATATGGATTTATTCTTTATTAGTATATACAGATCAAGTGCTAACGTCAAAAGATTTATCAATTTTAAGAGATATATGCCGTACATGTATAAAATTAAGAAATCATTATGAACCGGATAGTGATCAAGTCATTCAATTAAATATTATCATCACAATCATATCTCAAGTTTATAGACAATCTGATTTACAATAAAAAAATTATATTAAAAATAAATAAAAAATGTTTTTTTTAAATGAAAATAATCAAACTTATAATACATATATACGTATATAGATAATTATATAATAAACTATAATTACACAAAAATAAATATAAATAAAGATAAACAAATTGGCGATCAATTAAAATTCAAGTTCATTTTTAAATTGATTGATATCTTCACCGGGAACTGCTTTATCAGCTAAATCACGGCGATCCTATTTTACATGTAATTAAAAAAAAAAAAAAAAATACAGATACAAAATAAATGAATTAATACAGTATAATTAAATAAATAGATAAATATAAAGTTTTTCCCAAGTCACCTACCATCATAATTAATGCTTTGCGTAACATATCCCAAAGATTTTTACTTGGTTTGACACCTTCTTCACCATTTAATCGTTTGTGCATAGACAGTGCTGTTAATAAATGTTCAGCAGCTTCTTTATAACATCCTACATTTAAACAGCTAACACCAATGTTATATCTTGCTCGTACAAAGGATGGACATAACTCTAATGCCTTTTGATATGCTTCAATGGCTTCTTCAGGTCTTCCATTGTTAGCTAAAGTTGCACCTAATCTATTCCATAATAAATAATCCTATATATATATGTATGAATTTAAGTTAAATAAATAAATAAAGGGATTTCTATATATTAAAATAATCTATGATATGAAAAAAATAAAAAAAATACTTACATCAGGGCGACAGTTTACGGCGGATTGAAAACAATCAATAGCTTTATCTAATTCTCCGCCACCATAAAATAAAACCCCAAGACCTACTTGTACGTCTGGATCCATGCCAAGGACATCAGGAGCTTGTTGAGCTGCTTTTAAAAATAAATCAGTAGTTCGTTCATGTAATTCATAAGGTGTTGTAGTTTGAGGTAAAGGATGAGCACCAACGATATGAGGGTATTTTTCAGTGATCCATTTTTCTAACGTAGCATAAGCTGCATGATCGTATGATTCATTTGTATAACTGACAGCTAAAAACATCAAAGCCGAGTAATTCTTAGGATCTAATTCAATAGCTTTTTCCAAAGCACGAATAGCAGGCTCTTCTTTTTCATTTTGAGCTTGTATATTCCCAAGAAACATCCAAAGTTCTGAATTGGTAGGATCCTTCTGAACAGCAGCTTCCAAAGATAAAGCTAATTCACTTAAACTGATGGTATTATCATCACTTTTTTGCTGCTGCATCATTTCCATTGCTCGTGTAGTAGGATCGGGGTGGTCATCTATATAGGGATTAACAATTTCAAACTCATAATCCCCTAAATCTGGTTTGTAGATAGTTTTACTCCCAGGCCCAAAATCACCAAACTCTTCCTCCCATCCATCACTATCTTCTACATCCGATTCAACTTTGGCCATTTGTTTACGTAAATCCTCCCATATGGAATCAAATTCTTCAGTTGTGGCTGGGTTTTCTTGTTGTTGTGCTGCTGCTGCCTCTTCTAATTTTTTAGCCATATCTTCATAAGTTTCTTTTTCCTTTTCCTTTTCCTTTCCTTTTTCTTTTGATAAAATATCATCACTTATATGTTGATGTTGTGTATCAAAAGCTGCAAAATGTTCTTCCCATTTATGTTGATCTAATTCTACTATTTTCTCTTTACCATGTTGTTGTTGTGATTGATAATGATGGAGCGGTTGCTGTTGCATATACATTCCATTCGACCAGTTATGCTGATACCTTGGTATATTATTAAACGATGAATATTGATCTGGTACAGCTGTATTTAAAGAAACGGAATGATTTAAATTGTTGCCTTGCCAATCTAAATAATATATAATATGTATAAACAAAAAAAAATATGAATAATTACTCTGATATATTTTTTTCATAATCATTATTTTCCTTTCCTCTCACTTTTTATACTTTTTTTAGTAATAACAATTATAATAATAATAAACTACCTTGATTCATATTAGACGTTACTTGATTTTCTCTAAAAGCATTTTCCATAGTAAAATTCTCTTCATGATGATAGTGATTCAATTCCCATAACTGGGGTCCATTCACTTGAAACTCGGAAGACCAATTTTGAGGCGTTTGCTGTTGTGGTTGACCTACCCTTTCTAATTCTTGTTGAAGCTGGGACAATTCAAAAGGAGAAGCTGGTTTATGATTTAATAAATGGGGTTGTATTCTTTGCTCTTGTCCAAAAAACTCATTTGTTAATCCTTCTTGGTCAAAAGCATTTTGTTTTACTCCAGTACGTATCTATAAAAGAACAAACGAAAGAACGAAAGAGATTTTAATATTCACTCTTCATTTATCCATATATATTTATTTTTTCCCTCCCTTCTCCTATTTTACTCTTTCTGATAAAGTGCATATTTACTTACTGAAGCAAAACTTGGACTACCACTTGAGGAACTTGCAAATCGATCCTATTATTTCATACACCATAAAAAAAGTGAATTAGTTAACCCATGTAAAAAAATTAAACCGATTTATTCTATATTTAAAATCTACTTTTATTACTTGTTGGAGGGATCTATCTTGGGTAAATTGCTTCAACATTTGAGCCATAGGATTACTCCCAGTTGAACAATCAGCAGCACCACTAGCCATATTATTATTTATTTACTTTATAATAAAAAAAGTGAGAGAAAAAGACGAATGAATTGAAAAAAGAGAAGAGATTTTTAATAAAAAAACAAAATCAAACTCAGTTATTTCCACTTAGTAAAACGAATTTTTTTTTTATGCAATCGTTTGTTTTAGTACTAAACTGATTTTAAAAATAAACATAAAAAAAATATTTTTCTTTTTTTTCTCTCTTCTTCGCTTTTACTTTCTTTTTTATTTAATTATAAATATGCCTTCTAATTTTCCTAAAGAATGGATCCATTCTAGCTATGGATTCCCTAGCAACTTTTTTAACCAATTCACAAATAATGAAAATAATACGACTAATTCAAAGTAAGTCTAAAAACATCTCTACTTATATATATATATATATATATATATGTGTGTGTGTGTAGCAAAAACTAAAAATTAACAACTCATTATTTTTTATTTTTTATTTTTATTTTAATATGCAGCCAAGAAAACAATATTGAAGCCAACAAACCCACTACTAGCCTTCATGAGCAACAAGATCAATATAATGATGATAAGAATAACTTAACTCCTACACAACAAGAGAAACAGCGTCTTGTTATTAATGATAATGATGATATTAATAATCTATTAAATCAATATTCTTCATTTGACGACCAAGCAAAAATAACTAGTACCAAATATCAAGCTTCTAGGGACCCACCTTATTTGTCTAAACCTACTAATTCCAACACTAGCAACAACAGCAACGGTAGTAACATTATCACCACAGGAGAGGAGAATGAAAATTTGCATATAAAGTCAGCACCAAGAACCAATAGTATAGATTCTAATCATGCTGTCATGAATGTACCACTTTCTATGGATAGCGATAATAATAACAATAAAACACACGGAAATTATTTACCTATGGGCCATAATCGTGATGAAGAAATCAAAATCATGCCAACTAAAACTATGCCTGGGACTTTTTCTTCACCTTCTGATCCATCTCCTTTTAATTCTATTCTTCACCAATTACAACAGCAACCAACAACTATTGAAGAAGCATCATCCTATCAACATGATCAGCAAATGAATATGGCAATAAAATCAGCTATTGATTCTACTATAGCTGGATCGGCTCTTTCATCAAGCCTCTCTTCAGTTATTCATAGTTTGACGCAATCTTCTCATGAGTCTAACCAATCAAATGTATTGAATGACCGTATGACTACTACATCGACTCAAAATATAAAAAAGAATGATGCTATTGAAAATATAAATGATGACGAACAACAAACAGATGAGCTTCATCCATTAGTAAGCGACAATAATAATAATAATAATAATAATAACGATCGTGGCCAACTTCAACAAAATCCAACTACTATTACGGACCCTTTCCAATTTGAAAAAAACGATAATGGTTTAAATAATGACAACCTTAGTGAACAAAAACAAAGAAGAAAATCGCTACCATCCAACCAATGTGCAGCTGCTTTACCAGTTCTAGGGTCTTATGTTCCATTTGCTCAAGGTACAGCGGTTACGTTTAATAGTAGGGAACGGCATAATGCAGAGAGCCAAAGAAAGCTTTCTACTGATAGAAGATACTCTCTTCGTCCTGAAACTCTTAATCAACAACAGCAACATGAACCGGATGAGCATGCTACAAATCAACCTAATCGTCGGAATTCTATTAATGTAGCTTCTCTTGCAAGATTTTTCCATTTAAGAAAAAAATCGAATTAAAAAAGAAAAAAAAAATTATATAATAGTATATATGTATATAATGTGTATATATTTTTTAGTGAATACTAATAGCATATATATAGTCATTTAAAAATAAATAAATAATTTAATTAAAAAGTATTCGAAACCCTTAATTATTAATCTTATTCATAATACACCCATGAGAATGAGTTATAGTGAAAAATGACGGATTTTTAAAATAAAATTATGCGTTAAAGAAAAGTGTAAAATAACACTATATATGCCTACCAATCACATGCCTACTTTTAAAATAAAAATGTAACCAGTAAAGACTACATAGTCTATCATATTCTATTAGTAAGCTTTAATCATTGAATGAGAAATAAATGAGTACGTAAAACAGTATTATATTAATAATAGCAATTAGATAATAATAATGACAATAATGATATAAATTTATAAAAAAAAAGATAATAGTAAATTAAAAAAAGATAGATTTTCAGCTGGAGTTTTAGTGCCTGGATTTTAAATCTCCGATACTTTTTTATTTCTTTTAAAAAGATAGCTCACCCCTTTATTTTTTCGTTTCTTTTTTTCTTTATTAATTTTTATATATATATATATAATATAATGTCATCTGTTACTGTTGTTGATGAATGGATCACTACTTCTGATGGTCATCAGATCTTTACAAAGACTTGGAAGTTATCTACTAAACCTGTAGCTGAAGTTTTGTAATGAATAAATATATAAATAAAGATAAATATAAAAAAAATATATATATTTTCACACACACACATACGCACAATCACAAACATTAGCCTGCTCTTTTACTTATCTCGATTTTATTTATTTATTTATTTATATAAAAAAGATTAATTCATG
Organism: Cunninghamella echinulata; assembly: GCA_025201675.1. Lineage (NCBI taxonomy): Eukaryota > Fungi > Mucoromycota > Mucoromycetes > Mucorales > Cunninghamellaceae > Cunninghamella > Cunninghamella echinulata. The sequence goes on from MU612207.1 coordinate 15,534, forward strand.
GTTTTGGTGAACACTGTAGCCGTTATGATCATGTATTTAGAGCCTTTGCCGAACAAGGCATTCAAAGTTATAGCTACGATCAACGTGGTTGGGGTGAAACTGGGAAAAAATACCATACTTATGGCAATAACCATGGGTAAATAAATATAATAATAAAGTATATATTTTTATATATAATAAATAGCAATAATAATAATGTGTATATACTTCATTTTTTAGATATGATAAAGCACTTGAAGATATTAATGATGCTGTCAATAGGATAAAGAAAGATGATATTCCTTTATTCCTTATTGGCCATAGTATGGGAGGTGGTTTATCATTAAATTATATTGCTAGAAAAGAAAAATACAATGGGGTTGCTAAATTAACTGGCGTGATTTCATCTGCCCCATTGGTTACTTTAACTACACCTGTACCTGCTTTCAAATATTACCCTCTCAAGGCTTTATCTCGTGTTTTACCTAATTTTACCATTCAAGTTGATTTAGATCCTGCTGGAATTTCACATGATCAAGAACAAGTTGATATCTATAAGAAAGATCCTTTAATCCATGATTATACTACTCTTAGCACTGGTAAGATATAAAATAAAGTAAAATTATTAAATAATTAATATAATCATCACAATCATCTCTAAATAACATATTATTACTATTACTGTTATTATTATAGTTGGTGGGTTTTTGGATGCTGGAAAGAATTTATTAACTATTGGAAAAGATATTACAACTCCTATATTATTTTCCCATGGTGATGCTGATCCTATTAATAAATACGAAAGTACCAAGCGTGTATATGAAATTGCTTCAAGCACTGACAAGGAACTTAAAACTTGGAAAGGGCTTTATCATGAATGTAAGATCTAATAACAATTGTAGTAGTTGTAGAATAGGATTCTTTATTTTATTTATTTATATGTAGATATATATAGCTAACGTTTTATTTTCATTTTTCATTTATTTTTTTTAGTGCATAATGAAACAAAAGAAGACAGAGATCAAGTCATTAATACGTATTTAGATTGGATCAAAGCTCGTATATAATTTAATTCTACATTATATTTGAATCATTTTTCTAATAAAAAAAGGAATATTTACGTTAAATCTTTCATATATAGAACTGTTGGAATTGCTGAGTAAAATGTGGCTGCGTATTTTTTAAAAAAGGAAAAGAGAGATGTGATGATGAAAGTAAACAAGGGCAATATAAAGATAAAAAAATTATTAACCTTGATGTATTTTATATAATATTATGATGATTGTATTTTATTATTTTTATTATCCATATAAATTTTTAATTAACTACATTAAAACTGAGTTCTATCATTTGTCAACTAAAAATTTTCTGATTTTTAAACTATAATTTCTAAACAAAAATAATAGAGAGTAAAGATTACCAATATTGTATGAATATATAATTTAAAAACCATGCACTTTTTTAATAAAAATGTAAATACATATATAGGTAGATCATTTTCGATTTGATTTATTTTGATTTGACATTTTCATATAACCATATTGAAAAATGATCTGATCTGATGGGTATATAAATACGCAGTAGAAAAAATAAAAGTTATTTTATCGGTAGTCGGTCAATTTCGTCCAAAATAGGAATACACTGAGATTTAAATACAGTGGTGATTTTTTTTTTGGGATTGCTATATAAGATCATACTTTTTTTTTACTTTTTTTTTCTCTCTATTCTAATTATTATCTTTTTTTATACCTCTTTTTACTTTTATCATACAATAAATAAATCATGTTTGGCTATGGCGATGAAAAAAAATCAATTGACACTGCTAGTGTATCCACTCAACAATCTGAAATCCCAGTGTTTAATAAAAGTCAAGTTTTAGTATGTACTACTCATGGAAAAATATATGCTGTGAATAAAAAAGATGGCTCTCGCTTATGGCGTCAAGATTTCCCTTGCAGTAATTTGGGCGGTATTGTATCTCTCTTTGTTACAGATAATGACACAATTATTGTAGGTGGAAATGGTAAAACAGCTGCTATGGATTTATATACTGGTCAAACGAAATGGACAAACGAAATGAAGGTAAAAAAAAATAAAATAAAATATTTATATAAAATACGATAGAGGAGATCATAGAATGAAATAGGCTATAAATGTAAAAACAATCATAAATTTAAAATAATCATAAGGTGTAAATTATCTAAAGATAAAAGGGTAATAGAATAAAGAGGGACATAAAAATAAAAGTGAATCGTAGAGATTGAAGAATCATAAAAACAATAGATCAAAGATATAATATAATCATCTATGGCTAGAACTAATTTTTTTTACCATGAAATATTTATTATTATTATTATTTTAAAAGGGTTTTGGATATGATGAAGGTAAGCAATACCATACATATAGTAAATAATACATATATATATATAAAGAGGTTATTTATTAATCTGATAATATAATAGTGTCTGTACTTGCAACGCCTAGTAGATACCTCTTACCAAAAATTCAACCCCAAGTCAACCATTATGATGAAGCGGAAGCAGCCGGAGCACCACCCTCTTATGAAGAACAACAAATAGAAAAACAAATGATATTTGGATGTTCACGTGGTAAAGTATTAGCACTTGATTCTGAAACAGGGGAAACAGCATGGAAATATGATTGCCCTGGAGGTGGATATAATGTTAGTATTTATATTTTTCCATAAAATAATAACGAATTTATATTTTTACACTTATATACTTATTAATTGTTCTTTTCTTTGATTTTTTTCTTTAGATTCCTACATTATTGGTGGAACCCCCTTCTCATGATACAGAGCATCCATTCCAAGTGGTTTATGTTGGTTGCGGTCGTTGGGTGTATTGTTTAAGAGCATTAACAGGTGAAGTTGTGTGGAATGTTAAGGTCTCTAATTCCATGTTTGGTTTAGGGTTTATGTGTTTAGCGACCCCTTGGAGTTCTCGATTAACAGCTGAAGCTCATACAAGCTTTTCTTCGGCTCCTCTAGCACAAGCAAGAGAAATGGAACGCCGTAAACATTCATCTGGTGGTGGGTAAGTGATCTTTTTTTTTTAAAAAATGATATCATTATTTACTACTTATCACCATCTAATTATCATTATTATCAACTTTTTTTCCTGAACATATATTATATCCAATTGTATATTATTATCATTTTTATTTTTGCATACTCTTATTTTATAATTGATTAATTTAATAAAACTAGCGATTAACTCGCTTATAAGAAATATATAAACGATTTTTGCTTCGAATAAATATATAGCTATATTATTTTTGTTATTTTTATTTTAATTTATAAAAAAAAAATTAATTCATATAAGCATATATGTACACAATCATTATTATTACTATTATTTTAAAAAGAAATCTATTTTATGAATCTTTGATTTAATTAATTTATCCGTTTCATTTTCGAAATCATTATTTTATAATTTTATTATTTATATTTATATAATGCCTGATTTATAAATATATACTATATATACTGTATACTGTATGAAAAATGATTAAACAAATAAATAAAAATGGTTTATATGTAACATGATGACAAAAATAGAGGTAAGTGATTTAAGGTTCATAATGAGTCGGGGTTGGTGATACAGATTGTGCTGAAATAGATCCTCTTCCTCTATAAAATTGATGTTCATGCTGGTGATCATTATTTTGTTTGGATAATTTATGAAAATAAGGCTGCCGTAAATTAAAAACCACTTGCCATATATAAGAAATCAAAGTGACCAAAGTCGTTAAAACCAACATAGCATACATTAATCTTGTGATATTAAATGGCTGTAAAGTTGTAATAGAGTAAGTTGTTAATAAGCACCAATAAAATATAATATAGCCAGTACGCGTCAATAAATCAACGCCCAATATAAACAGAAACCCGCCACAAAAAGACGTACAAAAGAATATCATGTGTCTTTCAAAATAAACCGTCAATAGAATAAATAACAATGGCAAGCCGCTAATAAACACTATCCTTCCAACTCTCTATAATATATATATATAAATTAAAATAAAAAAACAAAAGTATATAGTTGACGATCAATATGTATTCATCTAGCTATTGTTCAGCCATTTTCTATTTTTTTTTTCTTATTCTCTCTCTCTTTCCCTTTATATATACATGTATATTCGTATTTTACTTACTAAAGGAATTACTAAATCTGGCCTCCAACTACAAATATATAACGCTAAAGATATACCTCCAAGTACTAATAAAAGAAATTATCGTAAAAAAAAAGCTATGAATACCTAAATCTTTATGAAACTACATAACGACTAATAATTTATTTATTTTATATATAAAATATTTGATCTTACGTACCGCTAATTATAAAATTCGAGTAAATTGAATTTTTACAATAGTAATAGCAAATTACGCCACCAATAATGCCGATAATTAATGGTACAATAAACATAGTGATATGATCTTGACTATATCCGCCTGCGGGTTTATTATTAATAAGACCAATCCATGTAATACCACCTAATAATAATAGTAAACAAAAAATATAAGGAGAGAAAAAAAAAATATTCTTTTTAATAAATATAATAATATTGCATTAAAAAAAGGAAGATTTTTTTTTTAAGACTTACCAAAAATTATAGAATTAGCGATCGACAAAGTCAATCGGTAACACCTGAATCCGAACGCAATGAGTTGTAATCCCGATATTATTAATAGCCCACCCAATAGTCCTAATTGCACAGAGACCGATGATGATCCATATAATATAACTATATAATATAAGAATTATCCATAACGATATTGAGTAATTTTAAGTTAAAATCGTTACTATTTAATTTTATTTTATTTTATTTTACATATTTATCATATATTGTTTATTTATTACTTGCAATATCATCATTTAACTGTGAGGAATTATTGATGATCATTACCAGCGAAAATAGGGATTCCTATTAGATTATAAAATAGTAAAAAAAAAAAAGAAAAGAAAGTGAAAGAAGGGGAAAAATAAAAATAAAATATAGAAGAAAAGAAAAATAAAAACTATTTTTACTATTATTATTTTGATCACTTATAATAGAATATAGAAAGTATATTTTATGTATGCTGCATGTACCTTTTTTGTTTTTTGTTTTTTTGTTTTTTTGTTGACAAAATGTAGATTTTGTAGCTATGCCAATCATTAAACCCTTTTTTTATTACATTACTATCTGATTTAATTGACTCTTATTCTCCCAAATAAAATACTAGTGTTACTTGTAGTAGAATAAATCATATATGTTTTTTTAATAATGTAGATAATAACAATATAAATAATAGTTTTATAATGATAATACTAAAGTATACAAAATACAGTGAAAAAATGAAAAAAAGGTGAAAAAAGGGGTATGTACAGATCTATTAATGATTACATTGCAAAAAGATATTAAACCGTTGACTATATAAAGAAATTGGGTCATTTCTAATAATTACCTATGATGCTAGTATATATAAATATTTAGAATTAGAATCCTATTCCCTATTTTTTTTTTTTTTTTTTGTTACTTTATTATTATAGCCACTTACATAATTTAGTATCTTTATTTGCTTCATCTATATTTTTAATGTCTAAATTTTCGTCCGCATCAGAACTAGTAGTACTATTGGTAGCGCTTGATTTTTGTTTTTTACGAGCATGATCTATAAGATTTTTATATTCATCGCCATATTTCTGTTGTATAAAAAAAAATAGTTAAGGATATTATATAATATTGAATCATATCCATGCTCTTTTTTTAAAAAATAATAATTAAAAACTATATTAATATATAAAAAGGATATTATGTGAATCGACATCTGGTAAAGTTCGCTTGCTATTCATTCTATTTGAAAATTGAATCTGTTCTGAGACATTAAGTTGCCTTAACAACTGTTTAATATCTTTTGGATTATCAGAGTCCATGTTTGAGTTGTATAATGCTACGTATTCTTTATATCTCCATACTAATTGCACGCGATCACCATGATCCGGTAAGTCTAAATCCTATCAAAATAAATAAATAGAAAAAAAAAAAAGGAAAAAAGAAAGATAATCATTATTTTTTTCGATTTAGTATGGTTAACAATAGTACATTAGCGCATTTCTATTTATTTGTTTATGTTTTATTTACTTACTCTAAGTGCTTTTTTTAAATCCTTTTCTTTATACATATCATATACGATTCTAGGTGGTTTTTTTCCTGGGTCAATTCTATTTTTAAAAATAAGTAAATAAATAAAAACATTTATATATATACAAGTCCACATGAATAAATATATATAAACATATCTTTATGTAGGTGTGTTATTATTTAGTAATAATTGTCACTCTTACTTTTTAGTTGCCATTATTGAACTCTAAACCAGTTGTCAAAAAATATAAATATAAATAAAAAAAAATCAATCAGTTTTCATCATTTTAAAATAGATTATTAATTATTGATTGTTTTTTCTTAGCTTTATATATAATAAAATTACCTGTGCGTTTTCATTGGGCAGAGCCGGTATCCGACTGTCGCCGTCTAAGCATCGATCTACATGTTGATTTATTACTACTACTGGCATCTTTTGTTGACATACTGGGCAAGTGGCTATACTTGAATCTAAATGAAGATAATGATAATAATAATATGTATATTCTTTGTGAGTAATAAATAAAATGATAGAAAGATAGGCATTATTATATTTATTTCATATTCTATACCTTCTGTTTCATCACTTGTTTTTTTCAATCGAGTAGATCTTCTAGTAGTACTAACTTTTGAATTAGTTTCTACGAAATCATTTGAATGATTGTGTTGTTCTACTTGTAATTTTTCCATGGTTGTAACTATAACTGACTCGGATCGTTTCACTTCAAGATCTAGTAATAAAGCCCTTTTTCGGTATTAAAAAGGTTGTATATAAATATATAAATAAATAAAACTATACATGTACCGGTTATATATATATATATATATATAATACCTTGTTCCTTTCCAAGCATTAACAATATTATCTAAATCATAATTATTATGAAGATTAGATTCAAAACTAGAAGTTCTACATTTTGGACAACACTGTTCAGCTGCTAAACAACGTCTTATACATATAGCACAAAAAGAATGAGAACAGGTTGAAAGTATCAAAGGTGTATTAAAAAATTCTTTGCAAATAGGACATCTTAAGTTTTCATCCAAGGTTTGTAATTCACTGTTTTTAAAATCTAAAGGATCATCAATGGTTTCCATATTTTGTTTATTTCAACGATTAAAAAAAATACAAAGTTAAAAAGAAAGAGAGTGAAAAAACACGCTCCGCGAAAATTTTAAATTTTTTTGAGCGGTGTTTTTTTGTCTTTTACCCTTTTTTTTAAAAAAATAAATATATTAAACTTATTTTTTTTATTTAATGAAAAAATACTATATACAATTGCAACTTTTTTATATGTTTATATAAAGTAGCATAAAAAATAATCTAAACAATTTTCAAAATGATAAATCTAGACAAGAATATAAATAATAAAAGAAATAAGGTATAAACTATAGTTATAATAAAACAATAAAGAAGCTTAATAGCCAACGGCAGACAAAATTCCATAACCGAGAGTGAAAATTAATACTGTACATACGATACTTGTAGGTAATCCTGCGACGATGAAATCGCGAGAAGTTAAATAAGGTTTACCGGTTGGCCCTTCCAACATGACGGCGGACATATTAGGATATCCTGAAACTGGTAAGCACATCTATTTGAAAAGAAGTTGAAAATAAAATAAATAGATCAGTTATATGAAACTTTACTCAATATATATGTATCATTTTTTCCTTTATATATATACTACTTACACCAGCAGAACAAGCTAAACCAGCACCAAGAACCAAGAGATTAGGGTGAGGTACAGGCAAGTGTTCGCCAACTTCTTGGACGATAGGAATAATAATTAAGGCAGCAACTGTATGGGATACAAAAGAAGAGAACACTAAAATCAAAAAGCAGAATACAGCTAATATAGCAATCACGGGCAAGTCTTGAATACCGTCTTTAATTCTCATAGCGATATCTTGTAAAAGACCTGATGATGTAACAGCTCCACCTAAAGCCATACCACCTTGAGCTAAAACAACCACTGACCATAAAAATGCATTTAAATCATCTTTACCTAATAACCCAGTACCAAAGAACATAAATAATGGAACAGCAGCGATCACACCAGCATCACCAATAGCATATTCTATACTTGTTTCAGCACACCATAAAGCGATTGTTAAAATTGTAATAAATACAATAAAGATTTGTTTCCAATCAATAGATCCATTGGTAGCTTTGATTTTGTTAAGATGGGGTACAGAACGGTCAGGGCGATAGATTAATAATAAAATCCCCCAACAAACAAATAAGGAAATAATGGAAATTGGTAAAGAAACGCCCAAGAAGATACCCCAGCCAGGATTAGGTGACATGTATTGTAATGTAACAATATTTTGTGGACTACTAATGGGTGAAGTCATCCCTCCAATACAAGAAGCTAAAGCAATACCAAGAATTAAGCAAGATCCAACCGTGGAATGATCAGGCAATGTACGTAAAATAGGTTGAATTAATGAAAAACATAAAACAGGTGTAGCAACATTGGAGATCCACATACTTAAGAAGGCGGCAACAAACATGATTGTCAATAAAATCCATTTGGGTCTTGTACCAGCACGAGATAACACATGGCTAGCAAAGGCTTTAGCGATGCCATATTTACTAAGAGCGGCAGCCAAGGCAAAACCACCAAGCAACATCATAATGGTACCACTAAACATGGATGAAAAAACAGCTTTGGAAGCAGCTTTAGCATGCATAGAAGAACCATCTGGATTACGCATAATACCCATCAATACAATTAAAAACGGAATCAAAAGAGATGTAGCATAAAGGGGAACAGCTTCAGTAGCCCACATCACAGCAGCAAAAATCAATAAAGCAAAACAATAATTTTCATGACGTTCATCAAAAATATTTACATTCAGAAGGATAATAAAAATGACCACAGATAAAATAAAGAAAATCAACTGTCTTAATAAAGCAGCTTGAATACGAATAGGACCAATATGAATTTCTTTGGGTGGGATAGGTTCTTTAACATGTGCATCCATTGTTTTACGTTCTTGACCAATCATATCACGCCATACGGTATTTCTATCATAAATAACTTGATCACGAAGATGGGTTTTCATTTGACGTACAGCCATAGGAACTTGACCATGGCAGAAAGCATTAGCATATAATTTTTCTACTCTGACAATTTGATTTTGTAATACTTCCAAAGTTTGTGGCATGAAGGGACGGGAATCCAAGACCATCTTTTTTAAATATTGTGTACGTAATTGACCTTCCAAGACTTTGTCATGCTTTTTCAAAATCTTTTCAAATGCGGATTTATTTAATTCAATATAGGATTCCAATTCAGAAAGGGATACATATAAATTAATTAATTGTGATCTCAAGTCCATCATGGTTTGAAATACGGAAGGCGCACTAGAATAAACACTAAATTTAGATTCAACAGATTGGCGTCTTTTTAATGCATGTTTTGGTTTTTCTGTTTCAACGATTGTAACACCACCACTAACACCATTACTGTCCGTATTATTCTTGGTATTGGCATCCATATTTAAAGTAGAATCCAAGGTTTCCAAATTATAAATGGCATGGTTAGGAAAATGTTGGTCATCAGCTTCACCATTAGGATCCACTACTGTACCAATAGTCGATTCAAGTTGATCCAATGTAGAATAAAGCTCGGATTCCTTTTGGGTATAAAAATCAAATACCTTTTCTAATTCCATATCAAGTTGGTTTAAAAAGATATTTTCATCAGGTTTAGACTCAACCACTTCTCCTTCTTCTATAGCATTGGCCTTCATATGGTGTTGATTCAGAGCATCTACTCGTTGTTTTTCAATTTGGAAAATTATTTTTTTTAAATGATCATAACTATTTTATTTTATTTATTTTTTTTAAAAAAAAAAAAGAAACGTAAATAAATAAAACGCCATATTTAAAAATAACATTAAAAAATATCTATATTTATATAAATATACTATTACAAATATAATACTTACTCCACATATTTATCAATCCAATCTGGGACAGCGTTAAATTGTAATGTATGAGAGAATTTCATATTTATATAATTTTTTTAAAAAAAAATATATAAATGAATGAATAAAGAAGAATTGAATAAATAAAAAATAAAAAAATAAAAAATAAAATAAAAAAGTAAAAAAAGAGAATGAAAATAGAAAAAAAAAGTTTTTTTATATTGGGTTGACAATTCGGATGAGTTTTAAACTAAAAGTCCGAACGGTTACAATTGGAGATTCTGAGTTGCTGATTGATTGGATTTACACCTCACATGTCCTCACGCGAGTACATACGACCATTTGTCTTCCTATAAAAACCTTTGCATATATATATTTGTAAACTTTATTTGTTCATAAAATAAATAATTATATAAAAATTATATATATATGGACATATCCATAAATAATGTTATTTGTTTGCTATATTATAATAATCAATAATTAAGAATAAGAAAAAAAAAAAATAAAAAGTTCTTTAATTTATATGCTTAGTTAAGTGCATATATATAAATATACTA